>JADGJA010000138.1:0-37838 GCA_027596035.1 Thoreauomyces humboldtii
CCCCCCCCCCCCCCCCCCCCCCCCCCGATCGGGAGGATGCAAGACTTTTGACAGGTGTCGTGCAGGCGAGGGCATCTCGACGACCAAAGGGGTCTCACGGGATGCTTTCACGCCGACGTTGAGATGTCGCTAAAGAAGAGTGCGGGATGGTGGTGGCGCAACCACTTACCTTTTCGCGGTGGGGTTATTCATCGAAAGTTGTCTTCGAAATGCAAGAGATTGCGAAGGAAGACCAGGGATCGTCAAAAAGAGTCATAAACGGCTGTCAACTGGGGGGCCTTCCCATTTTCCACTTTCCTTTTTTTTTTCCTGACGCATTACCGTGCCCGAAGCGACGACCACCACCAGCTTGCATTCCTCAGTTGCAAAGTCATTACCACGGACACCCACCATGGAGTCTTCGCCTGAATCAATTATCGGTGCCGCCTCAGAACCATCATCGTTGGATGCCGAGTCCGCTGCGAGTACGTTTAACAGCTCCGACTTCTCCAGTGTTTCCAAGAAACTTGATATCTGACTTCCCCCTTCCAGTCGTGACGAGAGATGCCGCCGAGTTCATACGCCTGATTGGCGATTTGAAGGACAAACTGAGCGAACTCCAGCTCCGCATCGCTCCTACCGTCGAGAGCGCCGAGGCGGGGGACATACAAACCTCAAAGGGCGTCAGTTTGCTCGAGGTCAAGGTTCACAGCATGCTCAGCTATCTCACCAACCTGGCATTCTACCTGCTCCTCAAACTCCACGGTCGATCTGTTGTCGGCCACCCGGCGATCGACCAGCTGGTGGAGTTGCGTATCGTCATGGAGAAGATCAAACCGTTGGAGCAAAAATTGAAATACCAGATCGACAAGCTGGTCAAGGCAGCTGCCATGAACGAGGACCAGAAGGAGGCCACGGGGGCAAATGGAGAGAGTCTCGCGACGCCTGTAGGAAACCTGGACCCACTCAACTTCAAGCCCAACCCATCCGCCATGTTCTCGCAAGGGAAAGCGTCGACGAACGCCCAGGAGGAGGACGGAGAGACGGAGAAAAGCGGTGGTGTGTATCGTCCACCAAAACTTGCGCCCATGCCCTACGACGAAGGCGGCCGGAAAAAGACGGGGCGGCTCACGGAGCAGGACAAGCAGAAGGCGTCTCGATCGCGCCTCCTCCGGGATCTGCGATCGCAGTACGACGACCGACCAGAGGAGGAGAACGCGGAGGGCACCGGGTACGGTGCTAGGGATGTGGGAGCGAGCAAGCAGGACGAGCAGTGGGCGGAGCGAGAACGGTTCGAGGAGGACAACTTTGTTCGTCTCAACCTCACCCGCGACGACAAGAAGTTGCAAAAGAACATTGCCCAACAAGGCGCACGTCTTAGATTCAACGACGAGTTCCAGGTAGGAGATATCTGTCTGAATCCTTCTTATGTCTCGCTCTGACTCAATCTTGACTCCACAACTCAGGCATTGCAAGAAGATTTCTCGGATCTATCCCGGGTACAACGTGCCGTGGCGGACGAGGACGAGATCAACTTTGGCGGTCGCAGCAACGACATGCTTGCTCGAAAGAACCGAAGGGCAGCCGATATTGCTGCTGGCAGCACGACGGCCAATGCAGGTGGAAGGAAGCGAAAGTTTGCCGATGCGGCCGACATGCTCTCCTCAGCGGCCAAGGTGTCGAGCAACACGGTGGGCAAGGACGAGTTTGGACAGCAGGTCGCCAAGCGTAAGAAGGCTTTGCAGAAGATGTCCAAGGGAAAGGGAAAGGGAAAGAGCAATAAGGCCTGAAATATATATATCGATACTTGGCAGTAGCATTATTTTGGTTTGGATATCCTACAGTAGCATTCTGATGATTTAGCAAAGGTTGGGGACAGAAAAGCTGCAGAAAAACGTAGCTGGCTCCTGGGCTGGGCTCTTCCTCAGTGCGCTGTCGAGCTCTGACTCTCTGACCTTTACAGTCTCACGCTCTGGACGGGAAGGACGTGTGGTGGCCTACCACCAGGCAAGCAGGACCAGTACCCATTGGATCCGTGCGACATTTGCCTCGCCACTGGGATCTTTCACTCTCGCATGCCCAAGCATTCATTCAGTCTCGTCAATATCCCTCGTGAATCACGTCGGTCATGGGTCAACTTCCAGCTTGGGCTCGCGAGCCTGAATTCGCACAAATTGGAGACTTAGTGCAGTTGCCCTTGGATGAACAGCTACGAGGTGCGCTCACAACGAGATAAAGCTACTGGACAAGCAGCAGGGTGGTTTGATGCTCACACCATCGCCGAATATGCATAGTTTTTACCAAAAATCACGACATGTGGCTACCACTCCGGGAGCAGCTCTTGAGCTTGGTAGACTACGGCTTGCAATTGGAACAACTGCTGGAACTGGGATTGAACGAAGCTGTGGTGCTTACATGTATCGGCGACCTCGCGACGCCTGCACCAAACCCGATCGTAAAGCTAGAAGCATCCGTTGAACATGAAGCTAGCTTGCATCCTCTTCAGCCAAGTCTGGTGACGGAAAGCCTCACCTCGCGCCTAGAAGCCGACGACGACTTGATGGACATCTCTCCAATATCTCCGGAAGGTGACATCGTCGTCGGACAGTTACCAAATCGGTCGCGCTCCCCACTTCATACCATGACAATCACGGAAGTCAGTGAGGGCGTAGGCGCTTTTGACGCAGACGCCTCAACCGCCATGGAGACGGAGGCAGATCTGGGTATCCTGAGACCTGCGAGTCCGGATCCAGGTGCATCACCTCATACATCTCCTGAAAGAACTCAACTTCCGAAGACTGCGGACCTGATGGACGACCAGTTCAATAGCGATATGGAGTTTGACGATGATGGAGATTGTTTCCAAATTGTTGATGGCGTGTGGGAAACGTTGAGAGGTACGTTCAACATCTTTTGCTTTCCTAGCCTTGGTGCCCGACATGTTAAGCAAAGGGTGCACTAGGCACTGGATATTCGCGGCCTCGTCCGTCAGCTGCGGAGCTCAACGGCCAGTCGAGCTTCACGCCCCCTACCATCTCTCAGCCTCCAGTGCTGTTTGCGGAGGTCCCACAGAATTATGTTATTGATTTGAGCGACTCGGAATATGAGGAAGAAGTCAGCAAGACTGTTCAAAGCTCCTCCGGAACGTTGGAAAAGAAGCTTTTGAGCGGCACTGTTCAAGAGCGGATGGAGGAGTTGGACAGACAGAAACGGGAACTCCTCACAAAACTCAAGGCAATGGCAGCAAAGCGAAAGAAAACCATAGTACAGAGCGAATCGTCTTTGAGTCAACCGAAGACCATAGTTGAGAGCCAACCCACCTCGAATCAACCAAATTCTGTGGCTCTCGAGCCCATCCTTGAAGAGGCTACTAAAGCACACTTGCCGCGTGCTTCACCGTTGGTTACGGAGCTAACAACAAAATCAGAAGAAGTGCCTGCTAGACCTGCTTTGCCCGCGCCTATAGCTACCTCTGCCGTACCAGCCTCCTCCTTCACATACAAAGCTGAGGCAAATCAGCGAAAACGCCAACTCAAGGGCGAGCTTGAAAAGGAAGAGGAGGCTCTTGCCCTTGCGCAAAAACATGCGATGTCATTGCAGAGCGAGCTGGTTAAAATGGCGCACGCGCTGCAGAACGCGCAAAGCACACGGAGTGCGACATCCGCGAGCCTTGCTGCGTCGAGAGCAAAACTCGAGCGTATCACACAGCGAATCAAGAAGCAAGAAACTGCTCTAGCGGCTTTAGAGGTTGTCGAACGCGAGACTGCAAAGAAAATCACGGATCGGAAGCGGCAGCTGCTGGTACAAGGGAAACGCATACCCGGCATGCATCAAAGCGTTAACACAAAGCGCGCAGAACTTCTTCAGTTGGACAAGTCAATCGGAGCGTTTCGGTCAGACGCATTACTTCCTGACTCACATAGGCAGTCGACAAATATCAAGCGTGCTAGTGATGATGAAGTTTCGCTCAAAAAGGGTCCGACAAAGCGAGTCAAAACGCAGCCTGTTGCGTTTTCAAAGCCCGCTCACCCTAACGTGCTTGCACCCGCAGCTCTATTGACCTCGCCCCCGTATGAGGCAGATCTGCTGCGGTTCCTCCAAACCTCCATGCTGGCTCTTGATTACCCTGAAATCAGTCGGCTCGCGCAGGATGCCATTCCGGTCTCGTTTCCGAATGCCGTCCGAGACGAAGCTGTCCGACGTGCCCTGAACCCACCGGAGACGTTGATACCTTTGATGGCGATAGATGGGCTACTGCGAACCGAGGCGGATTTAGCTTCTATAAGCGATGTCCATAACTCTGCATCGAGTTGGTCTTGGACTTTGAATGGATGGTGGAACGTCGGAAAAGATACCCACGGCAGAAACCCGGTGAGTTGAAGTTACAGTAGATTAGGTGCAATGTCTTGGCTGACATCTATATTTACAGCGCCTCGCCGCATCGTCGTCGTCGCATAAGGGCAGTGTGATGACGCTACCTTACCAAAGCAATCTATCGCGGTTCCGGTCCTTTCGAGTCAGCACGGAGTGTCACGAGAATGTCACCTCCTTGACCTGGAGCAATAAGGTTAATCCTTTACAAATCTTGTGCCGTTATGAGATAGAGGGCGGAATTTGTCATGACCCGCTCTGTGAAGGTCAACATGAGCGCGACATCAAAATGACTGGTATGCTGTTTGCATATTTAGCCAAAGGAATCAGCAGTTCTGAACATCCTTCTAGATGACGAGATCACACAAGACCTTCTTGCCTATACCAGCATCCCAGCGGACAGTGCAATTGCTGCGAATATAAATGACGAACCGAGTAAGGACAATGCTTTTGAGCCAGCGCTCCCAATCGATGCAACAGACGATTTTCAGCAACCACAGTCAGACGACCTTGTGTCACTTTCGTTGCGCCACGAGGCAATAGAGAAGAATGTCGAAGCTCCTGTGATTTATGTCGCAAGCCCAGACTCTACGAAAGCTTCCCCTGCTGGACGCGAGACTACCTTTCGCCCGAGAGTACCGGTTCTTATCGATGGATTCCAGAAAATTCTAGATGGTGATGCCGGCAAAGCTGGTAGATATTTCCAAGGCTCTATATCCGAGAAAGAATTTGAGATATTAGTTCGTCAAAAGCCAAAAAATGTAGACACATGGATCACTTACGCGGTGAAAGCTATACCGCACCACCTACCGCCAGACGTAATAACACAGCCTGGAGAAACACATCTCAACAAAGCGTTGAACATTCTATCGCGAGCTCTGCAGGCCAATCGGACCTCGGAGCCACTATGGAGCTTGTACCTGGAGCTATTTTGTCGCGTCTCGCAGGAACCGGAAACCCGGGAAACTTTTCAGCAAGCCATGGGCTTCCTTCCCGGGAACACACATCTGCAGCTGCGATGGTATCTCTGGGAACCAACGCTCGCAAGAAAGAAATCTGTATTAGAAACGATTATCGATCAGCTCATAACTGAAAACTCGTCCAGCAACACAGGTTGGTGACAGCTCCATATAGTTTCCCATGACTTGGCCGTTGACACGTGACCTCTCCCTTTCAATGTTCGCAGGAGTCCTCCTTGATGTTGTTATGCAGCTGGCATGTATATATATTCGCGAGGGTCACTCTGACTTGGCACAGCGATGGCTTCACGTTTTCCTCACTGCCTTATCAGTCGAAGCTATTCAGTCCTTTTTCGCGGGGACTGGGTCTGACCATAAATGCCTCGCCGTGGAAGTTCCCTTGACCGTCGCTTTCCGGAAACTGTCGCAGGCCAATCTAGCCACCGCCTGGATTTTGTATTTTCATTTATGTCATCGAGGATCATTGCCGGAGCGAGCGTTCCTTGCCTACCCTTACAATCATCTCACTCGACGAGAATTCTGGGAGATCTCGTGGCAAACCCCAAAAGTCCGGCCCGCGTCGCTCACCGACTTCCATCTTCTGTTTTACAATGTCGTCACATCGTGGAGCAAGAATGTCGACATGAACAATCTTCTCCCGTTTGTGGCTGTACTACGGAACTTCTTGAACCTATGGACACGGGTGCTCGGGCAGCAAGACACGCTTTTGAAATTGGTTACGGCAGTCAAACCTTTGCTTCAATCTGTCGAGTTAATCGATCTGTTCTGCGTGCAGTGGGAGGTAGGCATCTGTGCTCGCATATCGAACAGCCATGTTTTTCTAATTCCTTCGCGTATGTAGCTCACTGACGACCCGCGCATAAGCTTACGAGGGGCAGGTCTCGCCGCTCAAAATGGTCACAACTTTGGCCTCTGGAACTGCTATACAAAGCTTGCCTTCCAATTTGGCAATCCGCAGGACGTTCTCAAAGCTCTTGTCAATTGTGCACGTGCCGCATACGTTGGGCTCGATGAGGTGAGCTAGCGACTTCTCGATCCGCAAATCCCTTTCTCTGATATCATGTTGTTACTAGGTAACCGACGTGTCTCCGGACACCACACCGGCTCTGGTCTCAGAGACGTTGGATCTATACAGAAAGCTGCTTTTCCTGCCGGTTTCCTCGCTTCGTACCCCCGACGTGTTGCCAGAGCTTTCGCGCTCCGCTACGAAGGCAAACGTGTTCTTGTGGATCAATTATCTTTTGCTTTCAAGCTTGAGACCCATAAACCAGGATGCAGCGGTCGACATTTCTGCCATCTTGGACCACGCCCTGGAAGCGGTTAGGGATCCGTCCGGTCGACATGTGCTGTGGATGGAGTGCGTTCATCGAGCTTGGAGGAGGTACTGACATTAGTCCTGCTGATGATCTTGTTCTCGTCAGGTACATTCGATTTCAAACGGCCAGTAAACCTTCAAACGAAGCTTCGACGGCACGAAGCCCATCTGTGCGCGACAATCTTAGCCTTATTGCTCGGGCAGCAAAGGAATTAGAGCTGAATACCAACGCACACCCAGCCATGACAGCTTCGCCATCATCTCCCTTTGTGCTACCAGTGCCATGGAAGGTAAGTGGATCGCGCAGCCGGGAATTTACCCTTATTGCTTACGGGTGCCCCTAGGATACAAATGGTTTGCAAAGGCTTCTGGAATTGCTGATGAATGCGTATGGCAAAGAGAAGCGCGATGAAGTCATCCAGATGGTCGTCGACGGGCAACTCCCATTAGGAGTATCACCATTGTAAGTCCTCGGGGTCTGCGCGCGCAGGTATTAAAGCTAGACGCTTGCTGAATGCTTCATTTTTAGCATGGCGAAACACGCCTTCAAGTCGTCACCGAGAAGTACCGCGTTTCTGACGATTTTGAGGAAGGCTCTCGCTCTAGGTCCCACTTCGCTGCAAGTCTGGGAGATGTAAGTTGCTCCTTTTCTTTCTGCCTTGGGGTTGCCTGGACGCCTCTTCGACTGCCCTGTACGCATACCGGATCCCGTCAACGTCGCAACCGGGAGAGCCACGATCTATGATGAGAGACACAAAATGTTCTGTTGCGAAGACACCTCACGCGGGCATTTTTCGTTTCCGGAGCAGGCTTGCGCGTTGCCCGTCGAAAAGGAGTGCATGCTTACACTGGCACTCTCTCTTCTGCTACTAGGATCATAACCTTGGAATACCTGACTGGCAATCCGTTGCAAGCAGATATGGTCTTCAAAGCCAGCAAAACATATCACCCTAGAGAATGACCGCCGAGGGAGCCTCAACGTTCGCGATTTTTACCCAGTCGACGCTGTCAATGACAGGGTCCATATCTCTCTGGTGAGCTGGGATACTTTGGGGTCTAAGTTAGACGGTGGTGACAATCGCTATCACGTGCGGCGAGCGCCAGATTATGCAGAGATTGCGTTTGTTATCGCCCTACGCCCTTCTTTCCTATAATTCAATCATTATTTCTGGTTTATACCCTTGCCGACATGATGGGATCAGTTGCTGATTCTCGCTTGCCACGTGTTTACCCTTTTGCTCTCGCATGATAGATATCATGTGTTGTGTTGTCTTTCCGAGGTATTTGCGAAGGACGCGCTGTCAGCTCTTTCGACGAATTGACAGGCGCGTTCGGAACCTTTTCCCAAACTTTTATACATCTATGGCGCGGACACCGGCATCAAGGCAAGGTAAGAAGGTGAATGCATTCATCTGAACTTCGTTTTTATTCAAACTTTCCGAAGCGGTCAGACCCTCTTTGTTTTCATCACGAAATACCAAAGGTGAAGGTGCCAACCCATTACACGCCGAGAGGCCGAGGGCCCCGGGCTGAAAGCTGTCAACCTTTAGGAAACCCCTTGCTTGACAAGATCCTCGATACATATAATCCTCTTGATCAGCTCAACAGTGCATCTCCTCGTCGCATCCACAAGCCTCCGACATATCCAGACCCCGAGCAGTTACAGCATGACCTTTTTGTCGCACGAGGTCGCATCAACGAGCTGGTCGCTGAACGCAAAATGGCGAAAACGCAGATCCGTGCGCTAGAGGAGGTGCTCGCCAAGATGGATGCGCGGTACGAAGAACTCCTTTCAATCAATGTGGGAAGACAGTAAAAAAGCCTTTCCGATTTATCCATGCGGGGGCAAAAAGGCTGACGTTCTTCCAGGTCATGACTCGAACTGCATCAACAATAAACGGTGGAAATATGGACAACTTCCCTGAGGATAAGGTAGGAAGCCTGCTTGTTCCTTGTTCCCCTCGAGTGGACCTCTGGTTGACCAGGTCAGCAGACGATTCGTAACCTGCGCATCGCGGTCAGGAGTCTGACCAAGCGGAACAAAGAGCTAGATTTAGAAGTGACAGGACTGAAGGAAAGGTAGCTGTCCGAAAGCTGGGCCATGGGCTTTAGGTTCATGGCAACTTACCGGCATGTCGACTTGTAGCCTTCGGTTCAACAAACTATATACGAAAGAACAGGAGTGCATGGGATTATTTCAGGAGGTACGCCGACTCCAAGATCAAACGCCGGGCGGATCCGAACTCATCGGGTCATCTTCCATCGACAGACGCTCCGCTTGCGTCGTGCCTTACACGCAGCCACTGAAACATCAACGCACTCTGATCCCAAAGTACAAGAGGAGCTGACAAGTTTGCGGTCCGAGCGTGATGACTGGCAGGGTGAGAAACAGGACATGATCGTTCCTCTCGAGTCCCTCGCCAACACGAATAAAATGCACAGGCCGATACGAGCTCGCTACGGTCGAAGCAAAAGCCGCAGCTGCTGACCATCAATCCGCTTTGCAAAGCCTTCGGACCACGCTCACAGCAGATTTCGAAGAGCAGGTTCGACAGGTGTCCGTCCCGAAACCACCGCCGCCGTGCAAGGACTGCGAGAAGGGGCATCAAGAGCAGATCAGGCTGACCGTCCGACTGAGGGAAGGAGAGAACGAACGGGACCGTCTGAGAGCCAAGATGGCCGAGCTTTCCAGACAGCTTGAGGAAACAAGCAAGATTCGGGCTGCAGAAGTGAACGAACTTTCCACGCATCTCATCGCGCGGAACGAGAGTGAGAAGAAATGGCGGGAAGAATGTGCCGTTTCTGCAGGACTTCGAGATCGCATAACACAGCTTACGGCTGAAGTCGCTCTACAACGACATATCGTCGTACACCCCGAGTCAGCCTTGGAGGGAAGCGCACCAGAGCATGTCACAACGTAAGTTGGTTCTTTTCCCGGCTTCGCTTTGGACTGCGGGCTCTCTGACTTATGACAATGAAGGAGGCGACCGACGACCCCGGCGCCGAACGACCAGTTGATCACTGACACGACTCCGTCAGCCGAGGGAGAGGCCTTCACAGAGGAAGACCCCTTCCCGGTTCACACATCGCGGCCACTCAGCAGAGCTTCTTCGCATCAAGAACCCGTCGTCGACAGTCGAGAAAAGGTGGGGGTCCCAGGTTCTCATGCGCTAGATTCTGACGTAGTCCCAGACTTTCATCACCTTTTTCTCAGGTCGATGATCTCGGAACCTTCACCCGCTCCCCTTCCCCGAGCATTCGAAGTGTGGTAGAAGACACGGAGGACGATGGAGAAAGTGTCGGCGATATCGAGGGATATCGCTCCGACGACGAGTAACTCAAACCAAGAGGGAAACCCGCATCGCAACATAGACCAGTTCCCCATCAACGTCGGTACCAAACCGTCTACCTCGTTCACCTGAGCCTACTGGCCTCTGCCTCAGTGGTCTCCCAGACGTTTCTCCAAACGGCATGTCCTTTCCAGTCGGCAAGGCTTCGACCTGGCCTGCACAAGGGAATGCTTCACGTTCATCCACGACTCGCGTACAAGGCAAAACCTCGGTTCCGTGAAGAAAGGAAGAAAGCAAAGGAAACTTTTGACTTCAAGAAAGCATGTGATTTTCGGAAAGGGTCGGCGTGTCGCAAAGAATATACACCACGGAGATCCCGTCGTTCCAACCAGGACAACCAAACGACGATGCGGGGGTGACAGCGTCTAAAGGTTAAGCTTAGTTCGGCGCCAGTGGCGACGCTTCGCGTTGTATCTGCAAACGGAAGAGTCAGTCCCGGAAGTTAATCCAGCCAACGATCCGCCAGGGATGAACACTCACCGGATGGTGTTGTCCGTGCGGAGGCGGATCCAGTTAGGGATGGGACGGTTCTGCTTGTCCTTCTTGCCAAGGATGCGCTTGACCTTGAAGCTCTTGTTGGACGGCTGAGAGAAAAGCAGGGTCGACACGGTCAGAAGTCCGTTGCAAACTACGCTGATCTTTCCCGTAACGTCATCCGCTGCATTGGTCCACAAGGCTCCCCCGTCGGAATCACACGTTCGTCCGCAGAGCAACCCTTCGGTCTTGGTTCGCCCAATACTTGGCGTGGACCAATCTAGCTACCCCACGGTAGCGTCAATCCGTTCGTCGGTCCGGCCGTAGAAATATGGTGAAAACTTTGTTTCGCAAAGGTGACATGCTGTGTAAGGTCCATGTCGCCTCATGTCTCTTTCGTCCGTCCACCCATCCATCAATCCATCCATCCATCCGTTCGTCAATTTTCGCCCAGCATAGCCCTCCTCTCCGTAACGATGCCGTGTAGGTTCGTTTGTCGGTTGCCTGTGGTTGCTGAGTCTGTAGACCTACCATTTTGGGCGAGCCTGGATGTAAGTTCAGACGTGAGCGTAAGGAGCGCGCCGTGATGAGATGCAGGCGACTCCCCGTGAAGGCCGGGGGACGGGGGGAAGCTAGGGTTACGGCAGTTAGGGCTGGAAACCGTTTTGGACAGAAAGTGTCAGAAAGTGTCAACAGTCACTGGATGCTTGCGGGTGGATCTCGGACAGGCGCCGTTGCCGGCATCCGAGGTATCTTGATAACGGCGATTGTAGTTCATGCAGAGCTGCTTTCATCGGAGCAACTACCTGAACTGCCGGTGGTACGCGGCCGTCTATAGCAAAGGTGGCACGGCAAGCGTTGATAGAATATCCATACCTCCATTCAGTCGAAGCAGCTGTTAGTCATTCTGGGCTTTAACGCGTCGGCTTCTTGCCCCTCGCCCTTTTCCAGCGCGTTCGTCCGGTGTTCGTGTTCCAAAAAAAGAGAGGTCGAGACAAGGGAACCGACACATAATACGCAATGGATCAACGCAAATCCGTTCGGGACACCCTCATTCAGAACATCGGCTTCTGTCCAAAAGGTATGCGTTCCCATGTTCTCCTTCGTTGCTAAAGTCACACCACTGACTGCCCCAACCCACAAACCAACCCATTATCTCACCTGAGACAGATGCGTTAGGCTGGCTGTACGCAGCTCGAGGATATTACAAGACGCACGACTACCACTCCGTGATAGAATGCGTGGCACCGGCCCTTCGAAACGAACGAACGAAAAGGGAAGCACAACATCTCCTCGCCTTCTCCTTTCTCCACACGTCTCAGATGGACGCCGCTGCGGGCGCCTTCTTCAAGAGCATCAACAACGGGAACGACACGGACTGGCAGCCGCTTGTGGAGTTGTTGGTGGATCAACCGGCCGTCAAGCTTACGTGAGGGGCGAGGGGGGGGGAGGAGAAGGGGAAGCAACCGGCCAGGTCATGGACCGAAAGATGCTGGAGCCGAAAGGATGGATGTGGGAACAAGAAAGGCAGAGGAAAACCCCACTGTGCGTCATGCGTGCTCTTGATGGTGTTAACCAACCGAGAAAGCGCAAAGTTGATCTACTGTACCATAACTGTTCAAAATTCCTGCGCCGATCTGAAGGGGATGCCCCTGCGGTGGGGGGGAGCTGAAGCTCCATGCGCCCCGGCGGTGGGGGAAGGCACGCGGCGAGAACGAGCGCCTACATGGCGGCGGTGGGATCACGGGCGGCTTGCCCCATCAACACGCGCCGTGATGGCGAATTTTGTGCCGACGAGGGCATCGGTTCCAAGGTCAAGTTGGACAGCAAAAGGTACCAATCCGTCAGAAGCACCAGATAACATTAAAAAGCAATACAAATACAAGAGATCTAGTCGTCGGTTTGATCGTCCTGGTGAGGGAGTTTCCCGTTGGCTCGGGGGTTCGAGGAGAAGGGGGAGGGGACGCCCGCACCCACGTAACTCCGACGAGCAGAGCCCCTGCGACAGTCACTCCAATTCCCAACCCGAGAAGAGAAGCAGTCTTGTTGTCGCTCATCTGGTCTGTGTGTCTGTCTGTAAGTGTAGGCGAGTGTACGTGGTGAGCGGGCTTGTATATATTGTCTGCCAATGCGCGAAGACATAGACCTGCAGCAAAGATATCAGATGCATCTAAAGCTTCATATTCGTGTTTACTAAGATCAAATAAGATAGGAGACGGGGAAACAGGTGCGGAGGTGTGCGAGCTCCCGCGAGGCGGCGAAAGAGGAGAGAAAGAAAGCGAGGGAGGGAGAGAGAGGTGGAGGTTCGTTTTCGCCGATTCTATGTACACGCGAAAGCCGTGCGGTGGTGGGAAAGGTTGCGTTTTGTTTTGCCAAGAAAGGAGGGGAACCCAGGCCTGCATCGTCGAGGTGCCCCGGGCCACCCCCCAAAGCCCAGTGTCGAAAAGCTCAGAATGATAAGACCGGTGCGTTCACTTCTTCCAGACTTGCTTGCGCAGGTGAGCCTTGTAGTCGGATATGCTTCCCTTCCACAACGTCATGTTTCCGTCCTCGCACAGCCAGATCTGGTCGGCGACCTGACTGATCAGACGGAAGTCGTGGGAAACGAGGACGCATCCACCTTCGAACGTCTTGATGGCGTCGGCCAGCGAGTCGATCGTCTCGATGTCGAGAGGATTGGTGGGTTCGTCGAGGAGGAGCATGTTGGGCTTCTGGAGAGCGAGCTCGCAGAAGACGATACGGGCTCGCTGACCGTCGGAGAGCTGTCCGATGGGGCAGAGCTGGGACGCCCCCGTGAGACCGAAACGACCAATGTGCTGACGCCAGTGGGTGAGGTCCTGGGGGAGCTCGGGGAACTTGCGGCGGAGGTAGTCGATGGCGCTGACCTCCAGGTCGAGCTGGTCAGCAGAGTGCTGCGAGTACTTGCCGATCTTCAGGTGGGTGTGACGCTGGATCGTTCCGCCGGTTGGGGAGAGCTCGCCGGACATGAGCTTGAGGAGGGTGGATTTGCCGGCACCGTTCGGGCCGACCAGGGCGATACGGGACTCGGTGTCTGCTCCGAACTCGAGGTGACGGTAGATCGCGTCCTTGACGTTGCCGCTGTAGGCAAAGGTCATGTCCGTGAAGGAGAGGACGGGTGGGGGAAGGGGACCAGCGGACTCGAACTTGAATTTGAAGTCGGCGCGCTTCTCGACCTTTTCTACGAGACCGTCGGCCTCCATCTTGTCGAGAATCTTCTGGCGAGACTTTGCCTGACGCACCAAGTTGGCGTATGTACCACAAGATGCAATGAACTGCTTCATGTGTGCGATTTCGGCCTGCTGCTTCTCGTACGCCTTCATCTGGTTGACCTCGAGTTCGTCCTTGGTCTTGCAGTAGGTGTCGTAGTTACCGGCGTAGTACTGCAGCTGCTTCTTGTGGTTGAGCTCGATGGTGTTGGTGCAGACTCCGTTCATGAAATCCTGCGAGTGGGACACGAGGAGCAGGATGCGGTCGTACTGGGCGAGGTACTCCTCGAGCCACACGCACGCTCCGAGATCGAGATGGTTGGTTGGCTCGTCCAAAAGCAACATGGTGGGCTTGACGAACAGGGCTCGGGCGAGCGCGACACGCATACGCCATCCTCCGGAAAGATCCTTCGTAGGAAGCTTCATGCGGACCTCGTCGAAACCGAGACCGTAAAGGATGAGCGAGGCTCGGGACTCGAACGTGGCAGGGTCCATGTTCTCCATGCGCTCGTAAATGCTGTCAAGCACGGGAGAGTCGGGGTCCTCGGCAAGAAGGTCCTCCATCAGCTTCTCCAGACGCTGCACGAAAAAAAGGAAACATCAGGGTTGTACTCCGAAGGCGGGATAGAACCGTTAGCACCGTGGAACCAACCTTGAGCTCGTTTTCGGCGTCATCAATGACCGCCTTGAGAGCAGTAAGCTCCGTGGGAGGATACTCGGAGTTGAGCAGGTAGATGTCAATGTGCTCTGGGATGGGGACTTCGCGGGCCGCGAGCGATTGGAGGAAAGTGGACTTTCCGGAACCGTTAGGTCCGATCAGGGCGTAACGACGGCCGTAGTTGAGTTCGATGGTCGTGTCGTTGATCAGCTGCTGGGAGTAGAAAGAGAGCGAGTATTGCTCGATCTGTGCAGAAGAGAAAGAACCGCGCACGATGGTGAGGTTAGCGTTCTGACGGGAGCAACCTGCGCAGGTTCCTTGGGGCCAACGAACCTTGATATCCCGGGAGTCCTTCTGGGACGTGAGGACACCGGAGGCGACACGGTTTGTCTCGAGGGCGAGGTTGGCCATGGCGTCGGTCACTTCCTCGGCGCCCTTGCCAGTCTTCTCGGCCTTCTTTGCGGCGCGGTCGGCCTTCTTGGCAGCTCGCTCTTCCTTTCCAGTCTTGGGAGCCATGGTTGCGAGACTCGGGGGGTGTTGTAAAAAGGGAGGGGGCTACGGCGAGAGAGGCTTGCGAGGATAGACCTTGTGAGAAGTGCAGTGAAGCGTTCCCGAAACCAACGTTGAGTCGGAGAAGGAGGCAAGTTGGGGAGCGCCGTGATAGAGCAGCAGGACGACGACGACGAACCGGTTTCCTTGTCGTTTTTTTTCTGGGTTTTTTTCTTTTTTTTTCTCTCACCTCGTCGTCTTCAAACCGACAGGGGGAACAAAAGATTGCAATGTGACACAAACACACCGTCTGTCTGAAGCGATCGGACACCGTCGACCTCTCGCACTCCGCTGTGCGCGTGAGAGAGGAAGGATCAGTTTGCTGCGCGCGCGCGCTTCTTGTCCCCCCCCCCCCGTTTCGCGGACAGGAAAGACCTTCGTACACCTTCTCTTACAAGGTTGCTCAGAAATGGTAAGGCCCGGCAACATCTCATGAAACATCTCTCCTGTTCTTCCAGCCTTTCCTTTCTCACAATGTCGTCCCTCACTTTCGCAGTCGACACTGACAGCGAAAGATTATGCGGACGTCGAAGCGACCCTCACGCGCATCACCTCCCACACGGGCGTCCAGGGCATCGTCATCGCAACTCACGAAGGGAGCGTCATCAGGTCCACCCTGGACAACATCCAGACCCAGCAGATCTCCACCCTCGTCACCCAGCTGGCCGCAAGGGGGAAGAGCGTCGTCAGGGATCTCGAGTGAGCGAGGGGGGAGAGAGGGCGGCGTGAACGAAGACTCTCTTACGTTTTTAAACCTCCTAGCCCCGAGGACGATCTGACGTTCCTGAGGATCAGGTCAAAGAAGAACGAGGTTCGGGACTCCTTTTTTTTTTTGGACAGAATGTTTCGGTAGAACCGTATTATAGGAAACGAAACGCTGACCGTTGGTTTTTTTCTTTCTTCCAGATCATGGTTGCGGAGAGTAAGGCGTGATGGCGTTTGGCCTTCATCGAAAGGCATGGGCGACTCGGGAAGCAGACGTAACTCACCATCGTCTCCTTTGCTCGTCTGTGCGCCTAGCCAAGCAATATCTTCTCATCACCATCCAGAACCCGAACGAGCTGCAGAAGGGATGGATCTAAGGAAACCTGAGGAATCTCCAAAGAGAAGAGAGATGGCAGCGGCATTGATCGGATCGGGAACAGAGAGCGGGGGAGGGGGGCCCCTCAGATCCAGCAGCAGCAGCAGCAGACAGGGAAAGAGAGATACTGGAAGGAGAGGTCCCTAAGAATGAGGAACAAAGAACTTCGCGTTACCTCGATCTCGTAACGGCCCTCACTACGGGGCCTTTGGATGAAGGGAAGCTCGGCAAGGTCATGCGAATTTAAGTAAGCATGATGTTGGTACGCTGGAGATCATGGCTCAAGGCAAAAGCCACCGCTCTTTTTCATATAACGGATCTGCCTCATCAATCTACAATATCTATCTCTAAACTGCAGTCTCAATTAACTCCTCCTCTCCCAATGGCCCGCTATTTGGTCGTCTTCCGTTGCTTCGCAGCGGACTGCGGTCCGCCATCATCTTTGCGCTGAAACATCGACGATGCGATAAGCCTCTCCGCTTTTTGCTGTCAAGGACATGCGTACGGCCGACTTACCTTCGACTTTTTTGGAACGACCTCCTCGATGCGTGGCAGGAGATTGGCAGGGGGAGGACCCCTCTCGCAGTTCAGACGGAAGAGGTCGTCCGAGCTTCGGATAACCATACGCCGATCGAAGGCGTCGTCCACCAGGTGTCGCCATACCTTCTGGGTGCTCAGGGTTTCAACATGGCCGAGAACGATGAGCGAGTACTTTGCTCGACTCATCGCCACGTTCATACGTCGAACATCGTTCATGAAGCCAACTCGGCCGCTCGATCGTACGCAGGACAGGATGATGATCTCCTTCTCCTGCCCTTGAAATCTGTCGAAAAGAAATCCAAAATCATGTCAGCAAGAAGAATGCGAAGACTTCAGAAAAAGTCGACCTGCGCACGCACCCATCCACGGTATTCACATCGATGTTCTGAAGGGCAGCCTGTGACCACCCTTTCCGCAGGAAAGTTTCCTTGATCTCCCTGACCTGACCCTTGTAGAACGTGATGACGCCGATCTTCCCGGCAAAGTTGTAGTTCGGGTTCCGTGTACAAAGAGTTTCCACGAGGTCGGCGCAGAGGCGTGCTTCGTCCGGGTTGGAGAACGAGTGTCCGCGACCCGTCTGCTCCCTGGCGCCCTGCATGTCGACCAGCTGGTACGGCGGGAACAAGGGGTCCGTGTGCCAGCCCGCTTCGCACACTTCGTGCATGTTGGGCGCGTCCTGCAGCTTGCCACCGTAAAAAGCGCGACTGACATATGAGGAGATCTGGGGGTGCATACGGTAGGAGATGCTGAGGAGGTGGGTGGCGCTTGGGTTGTTGTTCATGATGCGCTGGAAAAGCGATTGCTCGTATCGATAGCCCTGCAAGGAAAAGCAAACTCAATGGGAGTCGAGGGATAACCCAAAACCGCAGGTGCCACTACGTACCTGTACTACTTGCGACAAAACGGTTGGAGGCAGCTGCTGAGGGTCACCAACAAGGACACATCGCTTGGCACCGTATCGTAATGGAATCAATGTGCTGAGCTCCACCGACTGAGCAGCCTCATCCACGATCACGGTAGGGAACCGCAACTCGGGAAGATCACCAAGCATGTCGGATCCAGCTCCACTGAGGGTAGTCAGAATGACATCCGCATTCATCAAGAACTTGAGCTTGAGCTGTCTTTTGACCCTGTCCCTCGCCATGGAAGCAGTAGTACGATCCTGACGCTCACGCGCAATCTGTTCCTGCAGCGCATTGATCTTCTTGCTGATGACCGAAATTTCGTCATTGATGGTGCTAGCCTCCTGGCCGTCCAGGTCAACGTCATTCTCACGAGCCCTAAGCTGCTCCCTTTCCTCCCTGAGCGTGGTGACGGCTGCACGGAGCTCGTGCTGCTTGTCGTCAGCTGGCAGTGATCCGACCGCGCTCATGGCGCTCTCCAGGAGCGACTCGAGTGTCACGTCCCGGACCGACGAGTGGATCGCCTCCGAAGATCCGATTCGGACGATCTCTGGAATGAACTTTTTCCCTGAGGCATCGTTAATGCCCATCTTCAGACGACGGACGATTTCGTCGATCGCGGCGTTGCTCGGAGCGCAGCAGAGGAGTCGATTGGTCTTCGTTTTGGTCTTTCCTGGAACCTTAATGGCGGTGGTGACGGACAGAAACGCGCTGATAAGTCCAAGAATCGTCTTGCTGATGGCATGGACAAAAAATCAGTGTTAGTGAATGCATGGCCTTGCTCGAAAGCTGCCTTCTGAAGCCCGAGATGCTTACGTCTTTCCAGTGCCTGGTGGTCCCTGGATCAAAGTAAATCCGGTTTTCTGAGCCAGTGCGGAGGAAATCGCAGCCGCCTGTGGCTCGTTAAGCTTGAAGCGGTCCATCATCGTCACTATGTCTTCCTTTTTGGGAGGCGCTCGGGCATCACGAGGTGGATTCAATATGTCGGCGCGAAGAGCCAAAAATGGCAAAGTGCAGATGCTTGTGTACTCGCGAACGGCCGGAGTGAGGGAGAAGGTACGGACCGCGCGCCATACGGAGTTGATACGAAGTGAAGGTACCATAGATACCTGACAGCCCAAGAACACTCGAGCTTGGATCGAGCATTCATCGTTCTTCCAGGTAACGTTGTTGATCTTGCAGAGTAGAGCTTTGCTTGAAATGCCAGGTTTGGCATCTTTCGCTGTGAGGCGCAGGATATCGTTTTCAGAGAAACCTTTTGAGCGTATCGGGAATGCTGGAGCTACGATCGTCAAGTCGTGAAATGTGTCGATCTACAGCGATTAATAAGTCCCTGTTCACACCAGAACCCGTGCATCCAGGATGTGTTACCATTTCAATGCTGGATAATTTCATCTCAATTTCATCCTCTTTTCTGATCTCGTCTTTGCTCTTTTGCAGCTGCTCCCAGCATTCCAAAACCAACATCGGCTCAAAGATCGATGCGTACTCCAGATCACTAGTGAACGTATTCGGAATAGTCTTAAGGTGAAATGGGAAATTTGGAGGCTTGTCTCCTTCCATACTAGTGTCCCAAGAAAGGATCTGCTCGAAGAGGGATGCAACTACGCGAATAGGGGATGGACGGTTGTCATCCCCAGGCGGTCGAATCGGGATGCCACGCCGAGGGGCAGTCGTGTCGATGGGCCTGCCGTTCTGATCAATCACTTTCGCGGAGGTGGCTTTATCTATCGGGGCGAAAGCGCTCTTCATTCCGGAATCTCGGTCGACAATAGTGATCCCCGAGTCTCGTGAGTTCTGAAACGGAAGCTGCGGCACGCGATTGGGGGCGGCCACGACCTGCTTGATAAACCCCGGCGCTCCTTTGCTTTTCATAAGCTCTCCCGCGGCCTCCTCCCGGAGTTTTTGCAATTTTGAGCTGCGAACGGCGGGAACCTTTGGAATGGCTGCAGACTTCTTGCCGATGATGAACCCTGACGCTTTCGAAGAATCTCGCGGCACATCAGCCGCTAGCTTTTCCCAGATGGATTGAACGTTTTCCCCGCGCGACACAAACGCATCCATGGATTTTTGCCCTTTGGAGGGGCGGTCTTTGGATGCAGGTTTAATTCGGAACCCGTCCAGGTTTCCCAAGCTCAGCGGAAGGGCAGCAGGTTCTTCCGGTTGAGTGAGGGACACGACAGATTCGGCGTCTGACTCGCCGTCATGATCGTCCGAATCTTCGACAATCACTACCTCGGCGGTACTGCTCACCGGCTTCTGTTCCTCAACAAGAACTGGTGGCGGCTGTAAGGATTCGGACACCCATCCTAAGACGGCATCGCGCTCAATCTGAGACAACAGCGAGCGTTGCACACCGTTGCCGAGCTTCCGCAGCTTCAACACCGTAGCGGGATCGATCTGAACCGGCATTTTTCGAAGAACTCTTACAATGGCCCGACTGACACCGAACGCCATCCCTTGAATCTTCGCATCGTTGCATTGAAAGCAGATGGCGACTTGCTTCAAAGCTTTCTGGAAACGATCGCTGACGTTGGGTGATAGCAGAGAAGATACGCTTTCCAATAATTCCAAGTGGAGTTCCAGAACGCTCAAAGATTGCTCGATGAACGAAACAGCCATTGCCTTGTCGCCATGACGACCCCAATGCAGCGCAACGTCCAGAGCGCATATGATGCACCTGAAAAGTGCCAGCCAGTTGTCGGGACTAGTTGGCTCCTCCGAGAGCATCGTGAGCGAAATACGAGTCAGACGTGCCAGGCATTGCTGGGCGAGCTTGAACTGATCAGTACCGGGATCGTTCTGAAAGAACAGCGTCACGAGCTCCATGATTTCCGAGGGAGTCCGTGTCGAATTCTCTGTAATGAACCTGCTAGCAAGCAAATCGTATGCGACCTCAGTGGAGAGAGGGGGGTCCCCCGTATGCGACAGCCGTTGCTTGACCCGGGGTAGCAACTGATCGTCGAGGGCCGTGGCGGCCGTCTTACACCAAGATTCCGAGTGCGCAGCCAAGATCAATGCAGGAGTGTCGGTGGCGTACTGTGCAGGATCCCAAAAAGCAGAGGCAAAAAGGAACGGTTGCAGCCAGTTGACTGCAACGGGATGTGCTGTGACGAAGGCCTCGCTTCGGATACCCTTCCGAAACACCTCATTTTCGCAGATATGCTTCAACGCAACGCGCTGCTTATCGCCGGTATCCACGGAAACCGATGTCCCTGGACGCTCTCGGAGCAGTGTACCGAAAAGCTCCAAGACTTCCCAGAAGTCTTCCTGAGCCACTCTAAGCCGGGCTACGATCTGCGACCCAAGCTCGAAGGAGGCCCTGTCCTCTGCCTTCGCCAGGTCCCTGAAGCTATTTGGCGTGAACGCATGACAGACTGTCGCAATAGCCCTCCATAGTTGTGCGTGATCATCACTGTAGTTGAAGATTGGGTACCAACCAGGTATCGTCGGACGAAGAGCGCACATGAACTCTCCAATGACGCCGATCACCGTTGCGTACTCTTCAGCGGTTGCGAGGTCGAGAGGGGCGCCTGATGTCCGCAAGCCGTTCCTAGCCCATACCCGGACGGCATCGCACTTGTGTCCGGCGGCGATCACGGCACCCGCGTCCACGAGTTCGTCATCCACAGAGAGTGGACTCGCAAACTTTCCCGCGTTGATGAGCGTAAGCGTTTCCGTCCAGTAGGCATCCAGCTCCCTATCCTGCAATGTATCTTCCCGACAAGCGTCAGAAAGCCGATAAAACTCCAAATCGGAACAGCAAGCGTGTATACCTGGAAAGCGCCAGATCTCCCCAAGGACGTCGGTAACCTTTCTTCGTAACCTTTTGAAGTCCACGGGGGTCATGGTTGGGATGGCCTTGTAGTCGGTAAGGAAGTTGGAAAGGACGCCTTTCTGTCGTCGCACGTTCCAGCTGTGTATAGCGTTGAACAAGGTTCCCGGAACCTCCTCCTGATGGAGAGGAAGGTACTCCACCCTGAAGCGTCTCTTTCCCGTCTCGAGTTCTTGCAGGCAATCGTAGCAGTGAGAAATTTGGGAACCAAGCTTTTCCAGCAAGACAGCCAGCGGCCCCTCCTGACGATCCTTGCGAGTGAATATTATCAGGAGCTCGGTGGCGAGATTTGGCGTCTCTGGGTCGTGCAAGATATGTGCTGTACGTTCTGGTTGCAGGAAGTACTGACATGCTTGGAGGAGGAATGCGTCCCTGAGGCCCTGATCAGTTGGATTGGCTACATGGCCCTGGTGAGCGGCGGCAAGACCCTCGACCACTGCGGCAGCCATATGGATGCGTAATGGAGGGGCGACGAAGACCCGAAAAGACGAGACCAGTGTGGCTAACCCGTCGGGCAATTGGGGGGAAACAAGCCTACTACGAGTATCGATACAGGAGGGAGGAAAGGCGGGGGAAAGCCGTCCGGGAAGGTCGGACACTTTGCCCGCTCTCTCCCCCTCAGGCTCCAAGTCAACTCCCACAACCCCGATTTCCTTGCCGCATCAGAGAACCTTAAACATGGACAAGATCAAGGAGGTGTGTTCATCATTCCAACCATTGATTCTCGTCCTGTTGCATATCGGGATCCCCCACTGGCGCCCGTGTTTTCCCCATTTACGCGAGGATATCGGCTCGGCAGGCTCTCTGGGAGCCTGATTGGAGCGGCACGCGCCTTATGTGCTCGGGGAGGAACATTGTGATTCTTCCTCCGTAGATCTTTCTGTTCATCATTGTCGTGCTACGTGTTTTCTCGTCTCGCTCCTCAGAAACTCGAGAAGCTGCGAATCGAGTCCGAGACACATCACGGGCGCGCCGAGAAGGCTGAACTCGAGGTCAAGGAGCTCAAGGCAGAGGTCGCCAAGCGTGAGACTGAGGTGCAGAGCCTGAACAACAAGGTTACCTTGTTGCAGGAGAACCTGGACCGTACAGAGAAACGGGTGGAGGAGGTATGTCTTTCCAGCATTTGCAAGCCTCAACATGCTACCCGATACTAATTCATCCTGCATGTAGGTTAAGCTGAAGAAATCTGAGGGCGACAAAGAGGAATCTCAGTCCGAAGCCCTGCAGCGAAAGGTTCAGATGCTGGAGCAGAACCTGGAGGACAAGGACCGCAGCTGGAAAGAGGCGACCGAGAAGTATGATTGCGCGCTTATTCCAGCGACTCGCTATGTTCATATGAAGATTAAAGGTCACATCGTAAATTTGCAGGGCTCGCGGACTAGAGCTTACGGCGGAACAAGCAGAACGCAAGTCGAAGCAGCTCGATGCTGAGAAATCCGATTTGGAGAAGAGGCTGGAGGAGATGTCGCAGAAGTATAACGTCGTTAAGCAGGAGCTCGATTCTACTCTGAAAGGCCTGGAAGATCTTTGAAAGCAGCCATGTCGTTCATTTTGCGAATAGCGAGCGCATTGCAGAGAGAGAGAGTGCAATGGCCCGAAAATGATTTACTCAATTGGACGCAACACAATTCGAGAAATGACTTATTCAGGAAGCGTGTCACCCATGCGTTCTATGGGCAGTCCATGACCCATTATCACCTATATGCACCGTGGTGCCATTGAATCCTTCATAAGCGCGATGGGTAACTACAACTAGCGTCACTCCGGCCTCCGTCAAGGCCTGGAAGAGGGTCTTTTCTACGTCAGCTCCTACGTTTGAAGTGGGTTCATCGAGAATCGCAATGCGTGGTCGGCGATGTAAAACACGGGCGATTTGTAGCCCCTGTTTCTCCCCGGCAGAAAAGGTCTCGGATTCGGCTCGACTGTCGAGCGCGCGGTTGGCTAGATAACTCAGTCCGACCAGGGAAAGCAGATGAAGAGTCTGCTGCGATTCCAAAGGAGGGTAGGGGTACGCGATGTGTTGCCCCAATAGCTGCAAGCTACTAGGGTCGTCTCGCCGAGCGGAGCCGAGTGGTCCGAGATAGGACCCTTGAGGCACAAACATTACGTCTTCGGTTTTCAAATTGACAAACTCAAGAGAAGCTTCGCTATTTACAGCCCAGAGGCCAGCTAAGCTTCGCATGAGGCTGGATTTTCCGATTCCGGACCGGCCAGTGATTATATGGTGATGCCCAGTCTCGATACTGAGGGACAGACTCCTTATCAACGGAACTGTATCCCATGGGAGGGATACCGTCAAGTCGCGAATGATCATGGCAGGTAGCGAGCGAGGATCGTTCGAGCAAGTAGGGACCAAGCCATGCCCAAGATCGGAATGTGCCTTCTCAAGAAGCTGAGCAATACGCGCAGCGTAACCGCAGATATCAGCGTACGTGTCGGCGAGTATAGCCACTGCTGAGAACCGAGAGGAAAGGTACATTGAGACGAAAGCGTTTCGACTGATGAGAGCACTGAGCTGCTCAGGTGGCAAGTCACGATAGACTCCATCGAAAACACGCTGAGCAATGATCCCGTAGCAAACCACGCTCCCGGTGTATTCGGCAAAGGTATTCCACAGCTTCAAAGCCGTCTCTTGAATAACAATTTTCTGCTGCCGGTCCAGTACATCGTCGAGCGTGTTGTCGAGGATGTGACGCTCGCTCCCTTCTCCGCGATGGAACGCAATGGCCTCCGCGTTTTGCCGAAGGGATGCGTGAAGATGGCGAAAGTTGCCTGCACGCGAAACATGAGCCTCAATATTTGCGTCAAGACGTTGGAACTTCCTGTTTCGCCTTACCTTCGCTCTTCTCCTTCTTGTAAACGAGCGCAATTAGCGGTTGCAAGAGCATGCGGCAAGGCACGAGCCCCACTGTGAAGTAAACATAGATAAAGACGGGACCCCTCCAACCAGTGATAAGAAAAGTCTGATATGTGTAGTAGATGAGTAAAGCCGGTTCAACGATCAGGCCTTCTAGGATCTTTTGGACCTGAGAAGCAGAGCTTAATCATTGAATTGGAACTAACGAAGAAGCAACGTGGACTCTTTACCCCTTGTGAAAACTTGTCCACATCCGACGCGATTCTTTGATCGGGGTTATCCGGGCTGTCCGGCTTTGAAAGGTTCGTCAAGGGATAGAGCGCAGCGCTACGAGCATAGACTCTATGTAACTCGCGCGTGAGCTTGCTTCGCGTCTCTATCGCGAGGAATCCTCCGGCGAAGTGAACGGAGGCGGAACTGAGGGATACGAGGAAGAACCCTGCCAAGAGCTTCTCCGTCAAAATCCAGAAGCCGTTTTGATCTTGCTGACTGATGACCACGTAGTACTGCGATAGGCTCGTGCCGATGAAGTAGACAAAAATTTGTTTCGAGAGGGAAAGAAGGAGAATGAGAAGGAGGAGGAGAAGGAAACGGGGGGAGCAGGAGATAACCAGCAAAGTTCGCAAGGCGCGCAAGGGCGAAGTGCCTTTGCGAGCAGCCCGCCGGTCGGAGAGCCTGGTATACGCCGGTTCTGGCTGCATGCTACGTCAATGTCTTGTCGGCCAAAGTGACATGGTTCGACTTGGCCTCGCAGCGGTAAGTACAGAAGTGGCTATATAACTGATGAAGCCGATTGCTGAGACTGGCACACACCGCATGGAGCGGTGGCTGTGTACTCCCTCGCTCGTGCCGGCCCCACTCACCGGTGCCAGAACTTGCGGTGTCCGTCCCTCGATCTGCCCACACCAGCACTAGGCTGCAGCAATGGAGGCAGAAAGTAGAAGACTCTTTGCGGAGCTGCAGGCATCTTACGGAGGTGACCATGCCGATACACTGAAAATTGCGGATGAAAGTGCGTATCCAAGCATGGAAGTCAGTTGCTCAAATTCTGCGAGCCCTACTTGACCTATAACGTCTTTGCAGTTCTTCGCCAAAGTAAACACGATCCCGATGCTCTGCAGGCTAAAGTATGCGGACCTTCGACTGTCTGTTTAGTCTCAGGATAACGTCTTGCTATGGCAACATAGGAGGAAAATGTGGCTGTGACCTGACCGCTCCTTCAAATGCAGGCAGTTGCTTTGATCAAGCAAGAGCAATACACTTCCGCTCTCACGGCTCTTCATGCGGCGCCAGCGCACGTTCGTGAAGAGCTTATTCTGGAACACGCGTATTGCCTTTATCGTACCCATCGCCTGGATGACGCCATGGCGCTAGTGCGCAAGCACCGCGAACGAACAGAAGGCGACCTTGGTGACGCTGGGGCTCGCAGTCTTTCTCATCTTGAAGCGCAACTGGTTTGTGCCAGATGCTCATACACCTTCTGCTCGATGCTTGGTTTGACGTGCGCCTTGTCCGTCTAGTTGTACCGGTTGGAGAAGTACGATGAATGCCTGCAAGTGTACTTGAATCTCGAAGGAACTGCTGGCGAAGTAAGTTTTCTGTCACACGGCCGCATGTTTCCGGCTCCTGGGCTGAGACCCCCATTTTTTTTCCAGGAAGAGTCTCGTGAATTGCGCGCCAACATCATCGCAGTGCAGGCGGCGGCGACCAACGCCAGCGAAGTTATTTCTGTCGAGGTTCGTGCCTGTGGCTCAAGATCTTGAACTTCTCGCTGACCACTTCGACTAATCCACTTGTTGACTGTAGGCCTCTTTCGAAAGCGATTCGTACGAAATTGCGTACAACTCGGCATGTTTGCACATAGCTAACGGGGACTATAAAAGTGCTGAAGAACTCCTTCACGCTGCGGAAGGTTTGCCTCAAGCATGTTACGCCGTTTTCGTTTGTGTATGTCTGAAACTCGGATTTAGGGAGTTGTCGTGAATCCTTGCAGCAAGAAGGTTACCAACCGGAGGAGATCGAACATGAGCTGCAAGTCATCTATTTGCAGCTTGCCTGCGTTAAGCAAATGCAAGGCCAAACGGAAAACCCGACGAAGATGTATCAGTCGATCCTGGGTTACAAGTATGCTATACCTCTAATATTCTCCATCAAGGATGCGCGCTGAGTCTAGCGATCTTCTCATAGGTCCAGGGACACCGCTCGCACCGCAATCGCGTCTAACAACTTGTCAGCTCTCGTGAAGCATCAAAATATTCTGGAAGCTACGAAATTGCATCGGGCGACTTCGGCACCTGATCTGGAACACAAGTTGAGTAGCTTTCAGAAACGATTGATTTCCGTAAACGGTGCCCTATTTTCGCTCGACGTGGAGAAGGTGAGATCATCATCTAAAGAGGAAGTACTTGTATTATGATCTTGCAAATAACTCATATTCCAGGTCGGAGAAGCTCGACGTAAAGCAAAGCAACTCGCAGACAGTTATAAGACGGAAGATGCTCCGCGTTTACTCCTGGCAGCCATCACTTTACGCGAGAAGGGTCCAGTGAAAGCGACAGCACAACTCAAAGCTTATGCTCAGGAACTGCCGAGCTCGCTACCCATCCACCTAGTGCTTGCCCAGCTGCTCATTCGCCAGAACAACCTTCGTGAAGGTTTGCAGCTTCTGCAAGGGTATTCGAAAGTAGCTCCTCCGAGCGTTCGGTATACGCCCGGCTTCGTATCACTTCTCGTGTGGTTACATGGACAAGTGGGCGAGGGCAGTCTCGCTGTCCAGTATCTGCAGGATGTGACGAAATTCTGGCAAGCGGACGCCGACACGGATGTAAGGGTGGAATATTCAGCCATTTGCTGGAGGGCGATACACTTACCGACTTGTCCTGACAGCACAGCGTTGCCAGCCTAAAGCAACTGGCATCTTACAAGCTTTTGTCAAAGCAGTTTAGGGAAGCTGCGACGAGTTACGAGCAACTTGTGAAGGCTGACCCGACCGATGTGGAAGCTGTCGCTAAACTCATTAGCGCCTACGCCGAATTCGACCCGGCACTGGCAGAACAGTATCGGGCGTATCTGCCAATCGAAGCGCTTGATTCTCCGGTCAGTCACGATGCAGATCAGCTGGAAGCTCAGCTTCGTTCTACCGGTCGGCCGGTAAAGCATGGCAGGCCACACGATGGGAGCACGGGGGGCCATTCAAAGAAAAAAAGGAAAACAATCCTGCCGAAAAACGTCGATCCTGATGTTGCCCCGGATCCTGGTACGATGGAACTGGAGTGCAGTTGGTCATCCACGGCAACTAACACGAGCTGTAGAGAGATGGCTACCCAAGCGCGATCGAGCAGCATTCGTGAGGAAGGGCAAGAATAAGAAGGAAGTTGGTCGAGGCCCTCAGGGTGCGGCAGTTGTAGGTGGAGGCATTGGAGGCACGGGGAGCGCAAATATCAGTGGGCGAAGGTGAGATGACGCGGTCCTGTTCGTTGTTCATGACTCTGACAGTACTTCTGCAGTTCGGTTGTAGTCCCGCCTTACGTAGTTACGGCACCAAAACCTGCTGTGCCTGTCGTGCCTGTTGCGGCAGCACCTGCGGCGCGAGTTCCGAAACGAAAGAAGGGCAAGAAATAGAATATTTTGTCCGACGAATCGGACATTTCATTCCCAGTTTTCTTTTTGCCTTTTCCCCACCTCTCTCCGCTCCCCAAAGTTATCGACCATTGACGTGCCAGCATGCCCATCCCTCCAACGGAAGGCGCCACCGCCATCCTCTCATATATCGACAATCTAAATCCCTCGACGACGGACGTTGCACCGATTCGCGAGTACATCAAAGCCGATGCAACCGCCGTTTTCTGGCGTAACGCAAACGGCGCAACTCTTCTGCATCTCGTAGCCGGACGAGGCAACACCGCGGCAGCTACTGAGCTACTTCGTGCAGGGGCTGCTTGGAATGCTGTGGACGATAGCGGAAGAAGTGTAGGGGAGTTTGCCAAGGAGGCAGGGTTTGACGATCTCTACGATTTCCTCGTCCAGGAGGGTGTCCGCACCGAATACATCCTGATGGCGCTCGGCGCAGGGGCAAAAGATGCCTATGACAGCGAGGATGAGGCAGACGGTGTACATGCAAGCGACGCCCCGGAGGCGGCAGCTGCAGATGCGTCCGGGAAAGTGATCCCGGAAGCGATAGCGATAGCTCAAGCATCGGTGCACCCATCCAACGCCGATTACCTTTCTCGTCGCCTTACTTTCTCTCAAGGACGCCTTCTTGACAGCGATGCGAACGCGGTCATGATGGGCTGGGAGGCTCCTCTGATGGACCTCCACGCTGCTGTCATCGCACCTCGCCCAGGACTGTCGGTGTTGAACGTCGGGTTTGGTTTGGGGCTGATCGACACGGCCCTGCAAGCCTTGAAACCTGAGCAACATACCATCATTGAAGCCCATCCGGACGTCTACGCGAAGATGCTCCTCGATGGATGGGACAAAAAGCCAGGGGTGCGGATTCTGTTTGGTCGCTGGCAGGACGTGCTTGGAGATCTTAAAGCATACGACGGGATATTTTTCGATACCTTCGGGGTAAGACTCTTCTGGCTTTCTGGTGTACTTTCATTTGATTTTAACGAGCGGTATCATCAACCAGGAATACTATGACGATCTCAAGGTACATGAGTTTCCTGATCGCGCGGGCTCGACGGCCCATCATTAATCGTTTGTCCCTGCAGGAATTTCATGAACACCTCCCAAACATTCTCAGTCAAGATGGCATTTACTCATTCTTCAATGGACTTGCCGGCACCAACGCCTTCTTCCACGACGTCGCATGCGGAATAGCAGAGACAGACCTGCGGGAAATGGGACTTGACGTAAAATTCCGAGAAATTCCCGTGGACGAATTGGGAGACGAGACTTGGCAGGGAGTGAAGAGGGCGTACTTCAGTTTGCCGACGTACCGTCTTCCCATCTGCAATTTTGAAGAATATTGAAACTGTGGGCAGGATATACTTTTCCTTGCCGTGCCTTTGGGACCCTGAGAGGTCGAACGAAGGAGAAGGAGTCGGACGCCTCGGACGGGCAAGCGAAAGGAGTCGAGAGTCACGTTGTCCAGAAAGGAATCAGGGCGCCAGAGGACAATGTAGGAGGATGTCAGTGTGCAGCTCGGGAGAAGTAGTGGAAACTTGAACTTGAGTTAGTTCTCGGTGCATCCGCTTCTGAGCGTGTTCCAGTGCTGATATTCTTCGTCGAAGAGAGTGAGGAATATATTGCAGGCCCAAAAATGATGCGGCAAATGCCGTTTGTGTACAGTTCCTCAAGATGATAAATATCGTCGACTCGCCCCACGTTCTCAAAAACCTAAGTTGATATAAGAAGTAGTTCAGTACTGTGCACGGTAAACGTATCTACCTGCGGAGTTTGCTTTCGAACATACCGTACTTGGCTCTTGCTTCCCTTTGTGACGCCATTCGACTTGCGGCAGCGTCGTTGATGGTGTCTGACCGAGCCCGAGCGTCCGCTGCTAGCGACATGATGTTGTTCTTGCGCTTGGCGCTTTTGGCAACCTGCAAAGATGGATGTGAGATTCTGGTGGCTGCCAGAACTTGATTGCAATTTCTCGTTACCTTTGGTCCGGCAGAAGGCTGAGGTCGATTAGGGTCCAATTTCCATTCTGAGTCCACCAGAGAACTCTGCGACACATCTTTGATCTGATATGCGCCACCATCCACCCCTCGACCGCCAAGAGCTCTCATCTACGATGCCTGAACATCAGCCATACATCCTGAACGAGATGCTCTACATTGAGCTATCCCCTTACCGCACTTTCCGGAAGATTCCCCATCGGATCGCTCATCTGCGGCTGCTGTTGTTCATAATGCTGAGAGTATGCATACTGTGCAGCGGGACGCATCTCGTACTGGGCTCCCTGTTGGGCTGCATATGCGTACTGTGCCGACTCTGAATATGCGTATTGCGATGACGCGGAAGGTTGGTACGCAATGTGTTCCGCTGGGGGCCCCGCAACGGTTGGTGCATCAGATTCGTCGTCCTTGCCGAACGCAGGTGTGTCTGGAACGGAAAGGGACATGGGTTAGCCAGGGCGAGACGGCGTTCGCTAACCTTGGCAAAGCTTTATAATGCTCACCGAGGGTAAAGAACGAGTCGGACTCAGGCTCCGTCCCAACCTCTAGCTCCTGGATCGCGGGTTTTGCGTTCGCCTTTGCTGGCGAGACCTTTGGCTTCCTCGTGAACGCGGTAGGGACTATCACCGCCGGTCCCGTTGCCAACCTCCTTCCGGCGACCGCAGCTTTTGTCTTTGGCGGTGGTAGACGGGCAAACAGACTGGACGGCTGAGCAGCCCCGACGCATGGCTCCGGTGAAGCTGTCGCTTCCGGTTCCTCTGAAGGGAGGTCAACGAATATCTTGACCTTCTTCCTAGGCGGCTGCAAACTGGCGGGTTGTGCCTGCGATTTCGGGACGGGAAGGGTTGCAAAAAGCGATGGGCGAGAGGGTGCTGCAGAGGACGATGAGGGGGGAGGCTGTAAAGACGAGGCTTTTGTGGAAACGGTCGGGAGAGCAGAGAGGAGGGCACTTCGTGGGGTCGGGGGCTTCGCCGTAGCGGTTGAAGCGGAAGCAGCGGAAGTGGGCTCATCCTCGTCGGAAGAAGAACCATAATCCAAAGGTACCAGAGACATTATCGCTGAGAAGGTCACAGCCCTGGTCCGGCGCGGGGATGGCAGGTAAGCACTCCGTAAGAAGCGGGTGACCTCGACACACCCACAGGGACACCTTGCTTTCGGTCCAAAGCCTGCTTTCCTATGAAACGGAAAGCAAACGAGCAACTTGCTGTATGATGATGATCGCAGGGATCTGTCCGAGAAGAAAGGCCAAAGCCCATGTCCGAAAAGTGATCCACCGATATTCACCGTGCCCTAACCGCAAACCATTTACTTACATCCATTCCCCAATGCACGAGCCCTCGGAGGCCCAGCAGCAGCAGTTCTTCACGAATCAACATCTGCTCAACTTCGTATGTCTCGATCTTATTAAAAGTCGCCAATTACCCAGAGTACACAGCATACAGCATGGCAGACGATCTCGATGCGCAAATCCGTGCTGCACAGGCAGCGCGAAAGTCCAAGGGCACCGATAAGGCTTCCCTGGTTGGCGAAACCAGCTTCGATACCGACCTGTACGGCGGGAAGGGCGCCGCAAAGTTCGATGGTTACAGCACTTCCCTTCCCATGAACGATCAGGACGAGGAGGAAGAGGAAGAGGAAGAGGAGGACCCGGGAACGAGGACAAAGAAGCTGTCCTCTTACACGGCTCCGAAGAAGATCTTGGACGAGATGGCGGCCATGGAGGATGACTCGGTGGACCCCATGCAGGACATCCGACCGTCCCGCAAGATATCAGACCGAGAGTCAGAGTACCACGCCCGCAGGCTCAACCGTCGTCTGTCCCCGGAGCGCGTGGACGCCTTCGCGACAGGTCCCGCCAACGCGGAGGCTCGCTCGTACGGCGAGGTCATGCGAGAGGCGGAGCAGGAGCGAGAGCACGCAGAGCTCACCCGCCAGCTGCAGGAGAAGCAAAGGGACGACCTGCAGCGGAGACAGGAGTTTGAGTCATCGGGAGACGCTCAGGCTCTCGCCCAGGAGCAGGCAATGGCCGCGGTGGAGAAGGCGAAGGCCAAGGCCGCTGCGGCAGCCGCTGGTCTTCCGAGAAAGAGGCGCTGGGACCAGGCGGGCGAAAGCACTGAGAAGAAGTCCGAGTGGGAGGAGGACGACAGCACGGCTGACTCAGGAAAGAGCCGGTGGGACGAGACGCCAAAAGAGACTCCCGCGGTTCCGGCTCGGAAGAGAAATCGCTGGGACGAAACTCCTGTTATTGATGGCCCGGTCACATCTGCTTGGGATGCGACACCGAAGGCAGCGGATGGAAGCCAAACTCCTGGTGGTACCAAGCGCTCTCGTTGGGACGAGACCCCAGTAGGACAATTTGCTGCCACCCCCGTCGGAAACTTGGGATTGATGACGCCTATGCAAGTTCCGATGACCCCGGAAGCGGTTAATGCTCAGCGATGGGAAAAGGAAATCGACTATCGTAACCGCTATCTGTCTGACGATGAGCTTGACACCATGTTCCCGACCGAAGGATACAAAATCCTCGAGCCTCCATTGACATACGTGCCTATCCGAACGCCTGCACGAAAGCTCATGGCGACCCCAACTCCCATGGCTGGGCAGGACGGTGGGTTTATGATGCAGGAAGAGGACCGTCATCAGTCTTATGATGTACCACCAGAGATCCCCGGCGTGGGCGGTCTCCAGTTTTTCAAACCTGAGGACATGCAGCACTTTGGCAAGCTGCTTGATAAAAAGGACGAAATGGAGCTCAGCGTCGAGGAGCTCAAAGAACGCAAAATCATGCGGTTGCTTCTTAAAATCAAAAATGGTACTCCGCCGATGCGTAAAACCGCTTTGCGACAGATCACCGACAAGGCTCGGGAATTCGGGGCCGGTCCGCTGTTCAACCAAATCCTACCGCTTCTCATGTCGCCAACACTGGAAGACCAAGAACGGCACTTGCTGGTCAAGGTCATCGATCGTATCCTTTATAAGCTGGATGATCTCGTGCGACCCTTCGTCCACAAGATCCTTGTCGTCATTGAGCCTCTTTTGATCGATGAGGATTACTATGCTCGAGTGGAAGGACGGGAGATCATCAGCAACCTTAGTAAGGCGGCTGGACTTGCTACAATGATCGCAACCATGCGACCCGACATCGATCACGTGGATGAGCACGTTCGCAACACAACAGCACGCGCTTTCTCCGTAGTGGCCTCTGCGTTGGGTATCCCATCGCTGCTGCCTTTCTTGAAAGCTGTCTGCCGTTCGAAAAAATCATGGCAAGCGAGACACACCGGTGTCAAGATCATTCAGCAGATCGCGATCCTTTTGGGTTGCGCGATTCTCCCCCACCTGAAGAGTTTAGTGGATGCTATCGCTCAGGGCCTTGAAGACGAGCAGCAGAAGGTTCGCACCATCACTGCTTTGGCCATAGCCGCGCTAGCCGAAGCGGCTGCACCTTACGGAATCGAGTCATTCGATATCGTGCTTCGTCCTCTTTGGGCCGGAATCAAGAAACACCGAGGAAAGGGCCTCGCGGCATTCCTTAAGGCCATCGGCTACATCATTCCTCTCATGGACGCGGAGTATGCCAACTACTACACCAAAGAGGTCATGATTATTCTCATCCGCGAGTTCCAGTCCCCTGACGAGGAGATGAAGAAGATCGTATTGAAGGTTGTCAAGCAGTGCTCCGCAACGGACGGCGTGGAGCCTCAGTACATTAAGGAGGAGATCCTACCAGAGTTCTTCAAGCACTTCTGGGTGCGACGGATGGCGCTCGACAAGCGAAATTACAAACAGTTGGTCGAAACCACCGTCGAACTTGCGCAGCGAGTGGGTGTTGCCGAAATCGTAAGCAAGATCGTCGAAGACCTGAAGGACGAATCCGAGCCCTATCGAAAGATGGTCATGGAAACGATCGATAAAGTTGTTAGGTATGTGTCACTTCGTTTTGGAAGGTCTCATGCGCGGAAACTCATTGAATTCTGTCCGTATGCTGTTCCAGTCAACTCGGAACGTCGGACATCGACCAGCGTTTGGAGGTCACGCTCATCGATGGTGTTTTGTTTGCTTTTCAAGAGCAAACGATCGAGGACGTGGTCATGCTCAATGGGTTTGGCACCGTTGTCAACTCCCTTGGTCTTCGCGTCAAACCGTACCTGCAACAGATTTGCTCGACTATTCTGTGGCGCCTCAACAACAAGAGCGCCAAAGTCCGGCAACAGGCCGCCGATCTTATCTCGCGGATAGCCATCGTCATGAAGACATGTGGAGAAGAGAAGCTCATGGGGCAGCTCGGCGTTGTACTTTATGAATACCTCGGTGAAGAGTACCCGGAGGTGCTCGGCTCGATTTTGCGAGGCCTGAAGTCGATCGTCAACGTGATCGGCATGGGCAACATGACGCCGCCGATCAAGGATCTGCTTCCACGATTGACCCCCATTTTGAAGAACAGACACGAGAAGGTCCAGGAAAACTGGTAAGTGAAGACAACAAGCGATTCCTCGATTCCGGCCTTTATGACAGATTCCTAACGGCTCCTATTCCAGTATCGACCTCGTAGGCCGTATCGCTGACAGAGGTGCGGAGTTTGTCTCTGCGCGAGAATGGATGCGAATCTGCTTCGAGCTGCTGGACATGCTCAAGGCACACAAGAAGGGTATCCGGCGAGCCACTGTGAACACGTTCGGTTATATCGCAAAAGCCATCGGCCCTCAGGACGTTCTCGCCACTCTCCTGAACAACTTGAAAGTCCAGGAGCGTCAGAACCGTGTTTGCACGACCGTCGCCATCGCAATTGTTGCAGAAACGTGCTCGCCTTTTACCGTTCTCCCTGCCCTCATGAACGAATACCGTGTACCTGAACTGAACGTGCAGAACGGTGTTCTCAAGTCTCTCTCCTTCCTTTTCGAGTACATCGGCGAGATGGGCAAGGTAGGAGCGAGATCGAGGATTTTTATAGCTTGACATGGCTTCTGATCATTGTATCGTTTCCTCTCAGGACTACATTTACGCCGTAACCCCCCTTCTCGAAGACGCACTTATGGACCGCGATCTCGTCCACCGACAAACGGCATGTACGACCGTCAAGCACATGTCTCTTGGCGTGCTCGGACTCGGATGCGAGGACGCTCTTCTCCACCTTCTCAACAACGTATGGCCCAACATTTTCGAGACGTCCCCGCACGTTATCAACGCCGTGATGGAAGCCATTGATGGTCTGAGGGTGGCACTTGGCCCTGCCGTTCTCATGCACTACGTCATGCAAGGCCTGTTCCATCCGGCCCGACGCGTCCGCGAGATCTACTGGAAGATCTACAACAACCTCTACATCTCCTCGCAAGATGCGTTGGTGGCCTACTACCCGAGAGTGGATAACGATCAGCGTAACATTTACCAGCGCTACGAGCTCGATCTCGTCGTCTAAAACGCAGAGGAGATGTGGGCTGCTAGCGGTAGTAACTGCGCTTCCGAGAGTCAGTATCCTCGTCTAATGGGCAATGTCTGCCTCGTAACTTCTGTAATCAATGCGAATCAGTTATATGTAAAGAAGTTGGTTGTGGGGTGAAAATGTATGTTGCCCATACAAAGGGGGGAAAAGCACGGGGTCAGGTCTGCCCAGGTCTGTCGGGTCTAGATTTTCGACAGACCCGACGCCCTATATGTACGGCCTTTGTACGGTGGGGTTTTTAGAATGTATGGGTGGTCGCAAAATTTGGTACAATTGATGAAGGAAGTAGACCTGGTGTGGTCGCACGATGACGAGCTTGGCACTTTCTGTTATCAATACTCGTCAAGGTCCTCATCGTAATCGTCATCCGGTTGCGCGGCCTGCCGCCCAAATCCGGTAACACTGTTTGCTGACGGAACCATTTTACCAATGCTGGCTTGCCTGCGCTCGATGTCATCAAGGTCCAACTTGAACAGATCATCAATTGCCGCGTAATTGATTTTGCTCGAGGTGCGAGGCTTCGCGTCCAGAAAGTTGCGAGCTGCTTCGGCAGGCGAATTAGCAACTGGAAGAGTCTTCTTCATTTGTTTCGTCTTCTTTCGCTTTGCTTTCGGCCCAGTGGGAGCTTTCTTTGCCTTTTCTTTTGGAGGGGTTAGCAGATCGCTGGGGTTAAAAGCATATTCTAGAGCTTACCCTCGGCTCTTCGAATCCAATCGCTGTTTTCCGTAATCCAGAGTCCTTCCTTCAAATCTATCTCTTCTTGAGTTACATCCAGCATGATCTGGATTTCTGGATCATCGTCTAGATGCGTTAGATCCTCGTCCTCGTTCTCCACGGTATTTTGCACTAGGAATCAATGTAGTGAGACCAAGCAAAGCGTCCTTCCTTGTGAATAAGCACGTACATCCACCGACGGAAATGGTATGGGGGTTTTCCAGCACGTCTGTCATTTCAGCGATCAAAGCTGCTTCCTCTGCTGGATTGTCATTGGATTCGTTCGTTTTCGGATCAGCGCCCGTTTCAACTTCGGGATTAGGATCGACTTCGAGCTCGGGGTCGGGTTCTCCGCTGTCCGGTGCTGGCCTCTTCGTTACTGTTCCGAACGCCGGCGGATTTGCCGATTGCGGTAGCCAGATCGCTCCAAATTGTTCGACAGTGAGGTTTGCGGACGGCGTTTCTGTGAATTCCCTCAGACTATCGCCAAGGAAGTTTAGTAACAGGCTTTGGCTATATATGAACCGATATCAGACATGTGTCTGAATCTCACCGTTTCTGTACGGTCGCCTCGCAAATTTTGACGACTTGAGCGATTTCTTTTTTTGTGCGGTTGAAGCCATGCATCCTGGCCGCAATGAACAGGGCTGGATAATCGCTGATGTTAGCAAACCTTATCGATCTAAAGCGCACAAAGAGTACTGAGGCAGCTTACCAGCGGCGCAGATACCGGCTGGTCGACGACCTTGCTGTATCCAATCACGGTTGAGTCGCTGTACCATGCGATTGGCCTCTTTTGTGACCTCTGTCGTCAACTCTTCAAATTCGAGGCGTGCAGCAAAACGTGAAATATAGAGCGATGGATCAACAATCGGAAGGTCCATTCCAAGGATCCGAACGAGTTTCATGAAGGCCGCTCCAAGCTGATAGACGTTCGTCTGAACAAAAATAAAATGGAATGAGCGAATGCTGGAAGTCAGGATCGAAATGTGGCAAGCATACCGACAGCGCATCTGCAAAGTCGATCAGCATATGTGCCGTCTTATCTGTGCGCGCCACGATATAAAGACATGCGGCCGCAACGTTGTTCAGCTTTCGGCCTTTCGTAAAGTTTGCGGACACGGCCAAATTGAAGATACGCTGTGCTTGCTCGATTTGACGTCCTCGCATCTTAATCTGCGGCTGGAAAGAAATGTCCTGTATTCGTTTGTGACCTTTACAATCCGGTTAGTCCATGGACTTGTCTGAGACATTAGGGAGCTAACCACTTACCATTTGCGATAGTGGTTTCTCGCGACTCAGCACCTCCAAGCATGGATCGCTGATTCCCAGCACCCGGTGCTGCTTTACGTGTGACACGAGCTTTGCAAATGCCCATTGTCAGCATCTTAATATCTATTTTCCCAGGTGCAGGAAGCTTTCCCTTACCTTTGTCCTTTCCCATGCTGAACCCTTCAGCCATGGCGGCTCCCTTCGAGTTCTCCATGAACCCAACCTCCGACACAATGGTATTTTGTTCCATCACCTAGCAGAACGAGGAGCATTATGCGGTGGTGGTGTAATGGTCAGGTGGCCCGCAGTAAGAAGAGAGCATGTCCGGTCGAAGCTCCTACCTCTCCGCAGCCAGTGCAGACGACATGCCCCATGGCATCGTCGTGTTCCACCTCGGTATTCTGGTTGCATGTATGACAGAAGCGTCGCGGCGCCATTGTTTCTGAGGTTCCTGGATGTTATGTTCGAAGCTGAAGGATTCCGTCCTCTGTGCGAGCTCGTTATTTGTTTTTGTTTTGTGAGGTGGGGAAAAGATGAAGGCAGAAAGTCACCACCCTTCGATGGGGACGCGTTCCTCCTCGTACCGGTAACCTAGCGAACTACATTCCCTCTAGCTCCATTCCCAGAGCACAGTACCGCATTACTGACTACTATCCATCCTTAACGT
>JADGJA010000139.1:0-37746 GCA_027596035.1 Thoreauomyces humboldtii
CGCCCTCAGCCTCCGCAGCGACTCCTCCGTTTCCAGACGCTCCCGAACCTCCGCAAGCTCCTGCTCCAGGTTCACGACTGGCGAGCCCTCTTCCGACATCTCTGGAAGCACGATCGGCGGAACTGCGGGCGCGTCCATGTCCGTCGGCGCCGGATCCCATCCGGACTGCCCTTGCAGCTCTTTGCCGAAATCCATGCTGTCCGCCTGCCCGGATCCGTCTGTATCTTCGTTCGACGTGACGCCGTAAATGTCCGGCGTGGAGCCATTGCTTTCGCTCATGGTTGCCGTGTTGCTGTTGTGACGTCTCAAAAGCTGAGTGACCTTGGGGGGAGAGTGATGCCAGCGGCGAAACCTCCGTTACCTCCGACGCTGACGAAAAGTCCACACATCTGTTGACCCACCAGCCACCCCACAACACTCCACGACGCTACGAGAACAAAACCGACGATCCCGACGAACACTGGTGTTCATCGATGCCGCTGCGGTGATGCCGTCTGAGGACGTTGCCGTGAACGTGATGTTCCACGATGCCATGGGCTTGCGTACCCCATGATGCCGCTGCGGTGATGGCCGTTTTGAGGACGGTCCGTGAGTTTTAGGCTCACGATGCCATGAGCTTGCGACCTCATGATGCCGCGGGCTTGCGTACCCCGCGATGGCCGTTTGCAACGGACCGTGACCCCAGGCACGATGCCATGAGCTTGCGACCTCATGATGCCGCGGGCTTGCGTACCCTGCGATGGCCGTTTTGAGGACGGTCCGTGAGTTTTAAGCTCACGGTGCCATGAGCTTGCGACCTCATGATGCCGCGGGCTTGCGTACCCCGCGATGACCGTTTACGATGGTTCCGTGGACTGTGTTCACGATGCCGGGAACACGCGTGCCCTCGATGCCGCTCTGCAACGAGGTAGACTCCTGCTACGGGCATACCATTTCCTGACGACTCGGTGACTCCGCCTGCTGCAGGGTCATCGAGTCTGAGGGGGGTGTCATATGGTTGTACCCGTACCATGGTTTCTTGTAGTCACCACCTGCCAGGGCTTGTCCCGAAGCGTCGGTACTATAGCACGGTACCGGTAGGGTTAGGGAAAGGACCCCAGGGCCCTTTCCACGCCCCTACACGTACCGTGGCCCTGCCGGGTGCTTGGTTCAACTCCAACACCTTGGCTTCATCTAGCCCATTCTACAGCCAGAGGCTGAGCTTCGAAGAAGGGTAGACCGAGGATGACACCGATGGAAATTGGCGCGATCTCGAAGTCGAAGGTGGCAACGGAGGCGTAAGAGTTGGTGACTTGGTCGTAGACGGAGACACCTTGGCGGGACACCTTGTCGATGACCATGGCGGCGTTCTCGGCAGCTGTCTCGATGGTGTAGGGCTTGGCCAAGTCGTGTAGAGGGAGTTTGATTCGGTGAGCAAGTCGGGATTGGATGACCATGGTGTTGCATCCTGTGTCGAGTAGAGCGGGAACCTGTTGGTTGTTAATGAGGACGGAGAAATACCAGGACGGAGCAGATGAGGCTTTTGTAGGAATATGAGGCACGAGTGGGATCGCAGGTTCGGTAGAATCTGCGGGAGGTGGGACGGAAGAAGTGGCGACGGATGTCGGGTGTTTAGTGACAGGGACATCGTCGACAAACACAGGTACCTCAGGTTCGGCGTCGACGACGATGTGGGGACCGGGTTGCACAAGTTCGTCGCTCACGCGCAACCGTCGTGAAAATCCGCGAAGACAGGTCCGTCGTCGTGCGTGGGCCCTCCTTCTTCGTCCTCGCCCGTGTTTTCCTCCTCGGCGCGTTGGTACGCATTAATCGAGCTGTCGGAAATGTCGTAGGTCGGATCCTCTTCGTGGAACTCCACATCTTCAAAGGGGTCTGTAGGGGCATCGTAATAAAACAAAGAGGTTGAGTACATCACGTTCCCCTCAACATCCGTCTTAGCGTTGCAATTCCGAGCATAGTGTCCCTGACGGCCGCATCGGTAACAGATGGCGGAGGCGGCGGCAGGAGTGCGGGACGGAGTCGGATAGTTGGCGGTTGTGAATGTGGAACGGCAAGCAGGTGTTTGCGGCGTGAAGGGGTTGCCGCGTCGAGAGGGCGTGCCGGGTTGCTGGAAAGAACCTCGAGTCGATGGAGTCCTTGGTGCACGTGGGGCCATGGGGGTCCTTGGTACGACCGGAGTCTGGGGTACGGCAGGAGGCATCAGTTGAGGAAAAGGAGTGGGAACAATACCTTGGGGCAGCTGGTAGCGGCCACGGGGGGCAACTGGGACGGAAGGGTGCAAACTGTATGGAGCGCCATAGCTGCCGAAACTGCGGCCACGGTCTCCTCGGCCTCCTCGTCCTCCACCTCGGCCGCTGTAGGGTTGAAGGCGGCCAGCGCTAGGTTGGATAGCTGTGCGGAGCGAGCGACCAAGTTCGCGTCGGTGAAGTTACGAGCGTTGTAGGCGGCACGGACCGCGTCAATGGCTTGGTCTAAAGTTAATATACCCCGGCCAGTTGTGTTGATCTGTATAGTGTTAACCTGACTCGCAAGATAGCGGCCCTGTACAGGGTTGCGAACGATACCGTCTTTGAATCAGTCCAGCTTTTCACGATCAGAGATGGACTTCTCGTTGGCGGCGCAGTTGAGTCGTATGGCGACTGCGTTCAGGTTGACGAGCCTGTGAAAGTCAGTGACGTAACCTTCGAGCGAGTTACCAAGAGCGAGTACACGCAGTTGAGGTTGAATCTAGTCCGTCTGGTTCTTGGGAGAGAAACGAGTCGCAAACTGTTCCCAATACGACTCACTACACCTGTCGGAAACGTCCTTGGCGGTGAATCCAGCAGGTAAAGCAGGTCCCGGGTAGCCGGCCATGGCGGTGAATTCGGCAACCTTGCCGTTGTGCCAAGCATGGAGCTCGGGGGTGAGGGACATCGGGATAGTTTCTGCATAGTCAAAGAAAGTGAAACCAAACGCGTTGAAAGTGATCTGTTGCGTATAATACGCTTTGTGGGCCTGGATGTAGACGTCGACGGTCAGGAGGTCAGGGGCACCGTCGTAGAGTTCAATACGCCCGAGTGCGATCTTGAGAAAGCTTTGGCTTTGGTTGCCGCGGTTGGTTTGACGTTGCGCGACGTTGGGGGCGGCTAGCGCGATAGGAGCAGCCCATGCAGGAGCGGCCATTGTGAGTAGGTAGGTTGATGAAGAGTTGTGGGATTGCTTTAAAACGAGGCAGTGCTGCCATGTGAGACGCACAGAGTCAAAGATAGGTATATTCAGAGGAAACATACCGGACAAAGTTACCAGGTCCTGTCCAGTCCGGTAAGTTGATCTGGTACTTTATGCGAACGAAATCACAAGAAATGTAGCTCCCTTGATAACGTTGAGCCACATGAAGCTTCCATGATCAGCAGCCCCGCGGAGAAATGGAATACGTCATTGTAAAGTTTGTTGTTGCCTATCGTGTGAGCGTATCCTGTGATTAAAGACGTCAAGTAAGACCCAAGCATGAGAGCTTGCGACCCGGCTGTCATCGTTGTCCAATGGCCGCGGTGTTCGAAAAGATCTTGATGAACCACGTAGGAGAAGTTGATCAAGCCTACGGCAATTGATATGCAATAATGAACAAGCCCCGCGATTGGTTGTGTTAGCTAAGAACTGTGTCATGTCAAGAAGGTGTAGGTTGCCAAAGCCAAGCGAAATGAATTGAGGGGTCTAGCGGAACGCAAAGTACAGAATCGTACCCTCCGACGCCTCCGTACCCTCCCGAGGCGACGTCTGTTGCCTCCATACCCTTTGAGGGAACAAACGTTACTTCCCTCCGAGCACCTGCAGAGAGGAACGTCAGAAGATTTCATGGCCAACGGGACCAGCGTCAAGAGGTTCATCATGGCCATGGTCAAGGACTTTCACAACAGGAACAGGGCTCTTGTCAAGTACCGCCCCTACAAAGTTAATCAGAAAAACGTGCTGATGCGCAGGGTTCTCCGCGCGCGCACTTACAAGTGATTGCGGTGGAAGGGCGACAAGCTAGCGGTGTGAAGTTAATGTCAAGCCTGCTCAGTCAAAGCAGAATGTTTTCGATAAATGTCCGTGTAATGCCCTTTCTCCATTGCTTTGTGTGCCAAAATGGGTGTAGGTTCAGTCAGTCCGATGGGCGCAAACGATGCAGGCGACGCAGACAGCGCAAGCTACGCTACACAAACCACGCAAACCACGCAAACAAGTTAGACAGCAGCCTTTTTGCCAGTTCACGTTCCTCGATCAACATTTCACTTGAGGGTTGACCGTAACATGCGGACTTCCTGGTTGTATGTTCTTGCTGTACTTGACGGTTCTTCTCGGTGGTTCCGATGGTGTTGGCGGTGATGATGACTTCCTACGCCTTGCGGCATGATGGAGCTATTGAATCGGGCCACGGCACAGCAAAATCATTTAGCCCGATGAGGCCTCTTGGTGTCTGACTCATGCGCTATCCGAAAAGTGTGCAAAGAGACAAATCTACAGGCTTCGTTTAAACGAGATTCAATTCAACCAGTTTCGACTCGTCTCTTGCTTGCACGATAGCGTTGAAGAAACAACTCCTTTGTTTTATTCGGGTACGACACACTCGAAAAGGAGCAACCGTGTTTCTCCTCCTCCTCCTCCTTGAAAACTCAGATCAGAATGGGTTACAACTGACTTCTGATTATGCAGGTATGTTTTAATGATAGCACATGCGCCCTGAGAGCCAACCGTAGCTTCCCACCATCGCACGCCCTCTAGCCCCGGGGCAATCGTCGATTACTGTTCCGCCGCTCCTAAGGAGTTTGCCCACCACTTCCTTGTCAGGTTGAGTCTTGAAATCCACTTATCGCTAATCTGCTTTACTGATATTCTGCTTGGCCAATAGCACAACTTTAGTAGGTAGCAAGCTGTCATGGATGACTCCAACAAAGTAAGTGGGAATGAGTTAGCGGATGAAAATCTTAGACGCTGACTGTCCCATTTAGGCTGATCTATTGACTGCGAGCGCCAAATAGTGGCTGTTCTCGCGCCTTGTATTGGCATTCAGCACTATCATCCTGACGGTGCTGCTGCTGGCTGGTGCAGGCTTTGTCTCGAGTACTGTTTCAGGACTTATGCTTGTTTCGGCCATTGGTATTGCAAACAATATCAGCAACACTTTGGATCAGCTCAGTAGTGAAGGAACCTTTTGGCACTTCCGCAGTCTGTAATGTAAGACGCACAGGGCCAAAGATCGGTATATTCGGGGGAATGTACTGAGTGACAAGGGGGAATCGGCAGGGTCGCTATATATACCGGGGAAGGAGTGAGCGGCCGGGGGAAGAAGGGACTAAGTGGCACAGCAGGGAGGGTCGGGGATAAGGTGCTCAACAGTGAAGTGAGGAATTCAGAAGGGGGTAGGGATCCTACCCGCGCGGGATGGGACGGGAAATGCCATTCCCGCATCCCGTCCCGCAGACTGCGGGATTTCCCACGGGATTTCCCGCTACTTGCGGGAATTTTTTGCAAACATGACGAGCACGATTCCGAGCAATTTATTCATGAACTACAGCATACGCTTTTGTTCCCAGCTCTGCAAGCACATCAGAGCCTCCATGTGTGGTTCGGAAAGGCGACCCCGAAACTCTGTGATGATCCGGCGTCCGCAAGAAAATAGCTGCTCACTGGGAACGGTAGTAGTCAGAACAGCCAGGCACATGCGGGCTAGAGCAGCCAAAGTCGGGAAAGCGGTCTGCTTGGCCTTCCACCAAGCCAGGATATCGGTATCCTCCGGTTCCTGCGGCCCTCTCAGATACAGATCCACCTCTTCCTCCACGGTGCCAGGACGCTGCTGACGGAATGCAAAGGGTTGAAGGAGTCGAGGACGCTTGGCTGGACCACCGGCTGCATCACCCTGTCCCGTGGTTTCCCTGACCCAGAAGCGACGAGCAGCAACTGTCAGACTTTTGATAATGTTGACTCGCTGGGCAGAGGTCAGTCCTTCACCCCGTGACTCGAAATACTCCATCTTGAAACGGGGATCCAGAAAGGCCGCATGCGTGTAGACGGCTTGGTTGCGAGCAGTTGCAATGCACTTGCCAACCTTGGCCAGCATGCTTTCCACTGGGGCCCTCAAGAACGTTGTGTTGTAGGTGTCGGCCTGGTCTTCAATGCGTTTGTAAAGCGCCGCTTGGATGGGAATGACCATGCTGATCGTAGCATAGCTTCCTCCACATAAAGTGGTTGATGCCTGTGGGAAGGAAAACGCGAAATTAGCTGGACAGATTTGAGTGCAGAATTGGCACTTTCAGCTGAAAAAACTATCAAATATGGGCTCAGATGTGTCCAGCCCAAAATACCTTGTCCAAGGGTTCCAACAGTGTTAAAACCTTGCTAATAAGCTCCCAGTCAGTGGGACTGAGCTGATACTACCGTAGAGCAGGATCGCTGTTCAGGTAGACGTCCACAGACTTGCGAAGAACCAGTGCTCGCCTGAGCATGTGAGCCGTTGAATTCCAGCGAGTGAGGACATCCGTGATCATGAGCAAGCCTAGCAAGTCAGGTTGATGAAGGCTGACAACATTGCAAAAGAAATCAATACGTTGGTTGGATTTTCCGAAGCTGCGGGTGAGAGATCGCACTCTATCAACAATAGGACCCACTTAGAAGAAAATGGTCAGCAGCTATTAATAACAAATCCGGTGCAGTCTGTTCAGTTGTACCATCGTCCATAGCTGGCTCCAAAACATCCTCCAGATCCAAGGAATGATCATCCAAGAGCATCTCCGACGGAACATCGTCTCCGGAAATGTTGTTCATGTCGCCAGTGCCAAGAGCTTTGATTCCAGATTGTGCCGCCAGGTTGATGACATGGGCCCAACACCCAAGAAGATGCTGATTGCGATTGAAACCCGGGACTTTGGCTTGAAGGTAGCCTCCCATCACACCGTTGGAGGAGGCATTGTCGGCTGTGATGCAGTAGACCTTCGTATCGACTTTGTAGTCGCGTAGAATGGCGTGAAGCTGACTTGCAATGTTTTCACCAGAGCGTGATCCCTTGACGCTTACAGCTGCAATGACGAGGCTAAGAATTGTGATCAGAATCCGGAAATAAGAAAAGTATTTGAAGTGATCCAAGTATACCTGCGAAGCTCAAAACTGGCATCAATCCAATGGGCCGTAACTCCAAGGATTGACCGAGTGTTTGGGGAAGACCACATGTCACAAGTGAAACTGACCTTGCCTTCAAACTTGTGAAACATGTTTCGAATGCGTTCTTTTGCTACAAGGAAATAACAAGGACTCAGAAAGCTGTTCAACTTGGAATTGTTGACAAAACATACCGGATCAATAGACTTTGAGAGTCTCATTTCTGATAGCATCAGCTTTGACCATTAGGTCGCTTGCCCTTGAATTAGGCAAAATCAGGAGATCACGGAACTGCGGACGCTCCACAAGTTGATAGGGAAGGGCGCATCCCGCAACAAGCTTCACCAAGCTCAGCTTCAACGATTCGCGTGATAAAGTGGCTGGCTTGGAGAATCCCAGCATCGTAGTGCTTCCAAGGCGACCCTGAAGCGCTACCCCGGCAGGGCTACCAACAACAGTTTCGGTTGGTTTGTAAACTTTGGGCTTCTCCAGGTGGCGGGCAAGACCACTGGTGCCAGAAGTCTGAAAATGCAAGGAAAGAAATGAGTCATCACATTGTCGACAGATTGGACATCAGATGGAATGCTTTGCAAGCATATAGGCTCATAAATGGCTCATAAATGGCCTCAGATCTGTCCCAGTATCAAAAATCTCCGAAATTGTCTTTTCTCTGTTTCTTACCCTAGAGCACTTGATAGCAGCACCACAGACTCTTCCACTAGTGCGTACAGCTACTTGGCAATAGGCAGTGTTGCCGTCTACACTCTTCTTGTAGTATGCCCATGTCCAGCTGACAGAAGAAGCCACCTGAAATATGGTGGTTTCTTGAGACATGTCAGTACCTGTGTTGCTGATGCTCTGAGATGGAGCAAGCGAGCTGGCTGCTGATCCTTGTGACATCTGGTTTGTGCTCATGGCACCGCTCCCACTTGATGTGTTGTGATGGGAAAAATGAGGAGCTGGGTCGGTCTCGTCTCGTGAGAGCAGTGAGACTGTGAGAGCACCTGTAAATGATCTCGGACTTTTTTTTCTCTGTTCGGACAGCTATGAAAGGGCTCCAGAACTAGGGTTAGGGTTCCCGCGGGACAGCGGGAGGGAACAGGTCACTCCAGCATCCCGTCCCGCCCCGCATCCCGCGCGGGATTCCCATTTCCCTCCCGCGCGGGTAGGATCCCTAGAAGGGGGTGACTACGTGGGAATTTGGACAGCGAAAGAGAGGCGTATCACATATAACCCGCTAACCTCATGTGCCGTCACAGGCCAAGTCGAAAGTCAGCTTTAACGCCGTTGAGCAACTGGATCATTATGCCAACCAGCTCCCAGCCGAAGAGTCCCACGGAACCATCGGTGTGCCCGCCAAGTGGCCATCTCGAGAAGCTATCGACTTCAAGAACCTCACTCTCTTACGACATTAACACGCCAGTGGTCCGCAACGTTTCCCTATCCATTCCGGCAAGCCAGCACATCGCCATATGCGGGAGAACCGGTTCAGGAAAATCTACGCTCTGCGTTAGCCTGTTCCGCCTCGTGACGCCCATGAGCGGAAGCATCACCATCGACTCTGTCGACATTGCGGACATAGACCTCCACGTCCTTCGCTCACGTCTCATCATGATCCCTCAGGACCCGCTCCTCTCGTCGGGAACCCTTCGTTTCAACTAGAGCGTCGCGACGCATTCTCCGAATCAGACATCTGGCGAGCCCTGGATCTCGCAGGTCTCAAAGACCATGTATCGACTCTACCCGATAAGCTCGACCATGTCGTCTCTTCCTCTACGTCCCTGTCCTCCGGTCAGCGACAGCTCCTTTTCATGGCGAAAGTCATCCTACGAGCCTAGGATATCAGGATTATGATCCTCGACGAGTCGACAACGAGTGTCGACACGGCTGCCGATGATCGTATCGGGACTCTGATCAAGGACATGTTCGCCCACGCTACGATGATTTGCGTGGCTCATCGATTGAGTACGGTCGCTGGAATGCAACGCGTGGTGTTCATGGGTGAGGGGCGAATCATCGAGGATGCGACGCCCTGGGAGTAAGTGGAGAGGGATGACTCGGTGTTCGCGGGAATGGTCGAGTGCACCGGTCGTCAGAACGCTGCGGCCATCAGGGAGATTGCAAGGAGGGCATCCCCGACCATGTAGATCATTTTCTGGGGCCATCAGCTTAATATGAATTCCAGTTCTGCATCTTAATGTATATCGAACATCAGCTCCGCACACAAACTTGTCTCCAAGTCATCCTTCATCGAAGCATTCACGGTAGGAGGGACCTCGAGACGAAGCTGCACAATCGCGTCGCTCTTCAGTAGGTAGAATTTAATATATCAGTCTTCAAAGTCTCAAAATCTAAGGCCGCGGTTTCTAGAAGATAAATAACAGGACGCACTCTAAAGTATAGTACTAATAGTTAAGTAGATAGATCGTCGATAGCCTTCATAGCCTCCGCACCAAAGCTGGTAGGCAAGCGCTTACATCCGAGTTCATGAGCTGGCAGTTCTCGGCGAATGCTTCCTAAAAGACGGTTAATATAATTTCTGGTCAGGGGAAAAGCCAATATGCTACGGAGAGAAACAGCCTTGGTAAAACTCACCATCATCCTTGATCAGTGAGGCCGGTTCCTTTTTTTCTTGCGGGCCGTTCCTGACGAACAGTAAGTAGATGGCCGCGCAAGCTCCGACGATCTTCCATGTATCTGGACCGTTCGAGTGGTCATCGGCAGGAATGTAAACCGAGCCTCCTCCATGAGAGACGATTTGCCACTGCGCGGCCTGCTCCTGCGCGCGCCGCTGCTGCTGTGCCCGCTGTTCCGCAGTTGCCCAGTACACTACGAGTGGGAGCAGCACCGCAAGAACATCTTTCCAATTTGAAACCTGGACTACCCACTTGAGAAAGGCGATGAGTCTTTGTGCCTCTATTTCTAGCAGCCATGGCGGACTTAATGGTGTTGGGGCAAAGAGATCTGCTCGGGAGCTCAGTTAGCCTTTTGCGAGCATCGGATGGTCTGGCGGACGCGGAAAACCGCTCTACCTTCATCGAGAACGCCAGCCGCAGCGCATTGGCGGCGTCGGAGCTCACGAATATCTGAGCTGAGTTGCTGACCATCCTTATTCGCCTGGATCTTGCGTTAATTTTCAGGCGAAAAAGTCATCACAGGCAATAAAACCCGTACCTTTGGGGCCTTTGCTTGGCGAACCAGGAATTCCGCTCGCCGGATCGCGAGGCGTTCTTTAGTCGTCGGCAAGCGGAAGATCTCCTGCGACTGCTCGCTCTCCGTTTCCACAAAATCTTGGATCTTTATGGACTTTATTGCGTCGTCCAGCGTGAGCTGGATCCAGGGCCCGAGTAGTGAGAAACGCTCGGGTTGACTGTTCACGAACACTTCCTCTAGCGCCTCGGACCGCGGTTCGAATCCCATGGCCAGGAGCAGCTCGCGTCCTTTCTTGGAAGCGATTATGGACGATGTGACTGTAGGGTCGGACGCGCGGACCCGCGACCACTCGGGGTTGCAGGTGCTTGCGCGACCAAGAGGGTCATGGCTGCCATCGGTTTGTGGAGCCGTTGGCTGTACCCGCAGGCCGGAGAGGTAGGTGCCCATTATTGATGAAAGACTCGATAGGCATTGGCGCACGGTGCTAGCCCCGTTGCTTGCGACTATGCTCTTGATACCAGCGCGGATCGTTTCCTTGAAGTCAGAGAAGCTGAGCTCAAAAGCCATCGCCTCGTCGGTCAGATCTTTCCAAAGTGCGTTGAACTCGTCGTGGTGCTCCGCGTGGACGAAATGAGCGAGCTTCCGAAAAGGAGACAATAAGGTCAATTGCATTGCGTGGCGTACTCCGCTAACCCGGCACAGAAGGATTGCCCTCACCTCATGAAACAACGTGTTCTTGACGTCCTCGTACTCGACAAAAGACATGTGCGCGTTCCCCTGCTTCTCCGTTCTCGGGTTCCGAAGGCAAACGTAGATCTCGTGACGCTCGCCGCCCCGGAAGGTTTTGTGGAAGCCCCAACAGTCGACATGATTGCCATTCATCAGATCCTTCTTGTCCCGAGTGACATCGTACTCGCCAAGAATGTGCGCTGTCCATTTTCGATGGCGCATTACCGCAAGAACTCCCGGATCGCTAGACAGGCGACGCAGAAGATGCGCCGCGTACTTTTCCGACGCCGATTCTGTGTAAGAACAAGCTTTAGACCTGACTGACAAAAATCAAAATACGGTTTGCACGTGGCGCTGCATCTTACCGCTCTCCCAAACTCCTTCCAACGGTCTGACCTCCAGAAACCCAGTGAATTTAAATTCGCCCATTTAGATCTACAAAGCTACAGTACAAGCGACGCCCGGAAACCGCAGCTCGGCCCATTATTATATGCTCTCAACTATACAGCTTTGAAAGAACTCGCTTGCCGCAATTCTCAGACAGAGGGGGCCGAAACCGCTTTCACCTATATATATCCCATCTATCGCCGTCAATCGAAACGCGGCGGAAACCGGCGGACTCCGCGGAGCCACAGATCGGGGATTTGAGCGCACGAACAAGGACCCACTTGATGTCCTTCATGAGGGTTATGTGCTCTGCAACACTTGCTCAGCACCTAGCAGAGGCCGTGACTTAACAAATACCACCAGAATCGCTTCATTCTAAACCTTTAGCTACATGGACGCTGGCGCGCTCACTTTGGGACAGCACCTCGGTCAGCTGTATCGAAATGTCAAGCAGTTTGCGCTCGACCACCCCATCCTCTTGCTCTTGATGTTGCTTCTTCTGGACTCTTTCACTGGGAATCCCTTCACAGACAGCCAACCGGATGGGAGCTCGTCAACAGGCCTTACGTATGAGCGTGTCGAACACTATCTGCGCGGAAAGAAAGTGTTGTCGGATACGCTCCGGCCTGAAGACGGCCACCGGGTGGTGCACTTGGAAGCCGGTGATGGACTTTTAGGGGATATGATCAAGTTTTACGAAAGATACTCGTCCATGGTTCTGCCAGTCCGCCTCGCAGGAGCTATCGGGTCTGACTAGCGTGGCCAACGGGAAGAGCTTGCGCACCGCGCGGTGGGGACGGTCAAGGTACTTGTCCCACTTTCCGTCAGCAAGAATGTCAGTCCGATCGAATACGCAGGCATCGTCCTCCCAGATTGGAAAGATCTCCGTCACGGAGTGTTGGATCCCCTTTCGATGCTACAGGGCTTGGCGAAGCGGACGGACGGTGATTTGCGGGTTGCCAAGCTCTTTGGTGAGCACCGAAGGCACTCCCCGCATGTAGAGGTTCGTGGTGCCATCAACGCTCCGGCTAGGATCCGTTTTCGAAAGGTCCGGGAGGATAGGCAGGAGGGTACGAATGCGCTGCTCAGCGCTCGTGCGTACCGCATCGATGAGATTGACCCGTTCCTTCGTGTAGTCCATGACGAAACCTAAACGTCTCAGAGATACGTCACTTCCCTTGTCAACCTTGAATGATGACAGAGTCATGAAGTACCATCGTAGACCCTCCTAAATCTCGCGTCGGTGTAATCCAGTAGAGCCCTGACGGGTGACAGGATCCAAGCCCTCTCATGACTAGCATAAGCCGCCAGCGTTTCCCCGAACCCTTCCTGGACAGAAAACTCCACGAGAACTCGCAGTCGTGACAAAGCTCGACGATCATCGTCTTGATGCCTTGCGGCATGGTCCTTTCGCCTCGCTGCAGATCGATGGTCCGACTAAACTGCCATTTCTTGATCGTCTGCTTGCTCGCGGAAGCGGCGGCCAGAAGCACCTTCGGAACCCAGTCCGAGTTCCGAAGGAAAGCGAAAAAGTTGCGCAGACGAGTTAGAGCAGCCTGCCATGTCCAGTGAAGGTCCTTTACGAAAAAGAAGTGATCGCCGAACGACATGATGTCAATGTAGAGCACTCTGGGCTTGATGCCCGAGGTTGCTCTTGTGCTGATGACCATTGGTTGGAATAAGATGGGGTATGAAGGGAACGAGTGAGCTTTGGGTGAGATGTCAAAGGTACTCCGAGAGCAGCAAAACATCTCCCTCCCCCCTCCCCCCCGCTTGACCGCTTCCTGCTTGACGCTGGCAGAGCAGCAGCAGCCGCAGCGGCGAAGGGCTTTTCCGACAGCGTTCCTTTGTCTCTCTCGTCGTAGTCTCTCGTCCCCTTTCTTCGGGGCAAGACCAGATGAATGGCACGCCATCATCATCGTCGTCATCATCATCATCATGAGAAGCGGGTCTCTCCTTTTTCTCTTTTTTTCCGCATTCTCTGGTTTCCCCTCTGAGCACCGTGTAAATTTGTTGACTCCGTTAGCAGGCACTTGGAACATTGTTCGAGCTGTTTGGCCAACAAACTGACCAGCCGCAGGTGCAAGACTTCCACTCGAGTGCCACCAGTGGGCTCTTGGCTTTTCTCTAATACGGACATTTTTCTTCACGAGAGTAGGTCTTCGTCGTTCTGCATTTTCGACAGACTTGATCGCGAATCTTCAGATTCCGCTGGCCACGGTGTGATGCTACATGTTGTGGCGGGTGCGCTATTCACCTACCAGACGCCACAGCATCCCACGTCAAGGCCACACGGAGGCCGTCACGTAGATGAAGCCTCCTTGTTGCTATTTTTGGTGTATTGTGGAGATACTGAGCGCAGCGTTCATTCATGTGAGGAAAGCGCCTCACAAGCCACGTCTCGTCTACGAGGTTCGGGCCACCAATCAGCTGGATTAAACAGGATGAATCATTGATAAAATCCTCTGCCGACCACCTCCCCTTAGCGCGTTCGTCAAGCCGCGTTCATCTCGCCCCGCATTCCATACCAGCAGCACAAACATTAAGATGAAGATTTCGCTCGCACTCTTCGCTGCCGTTGCTCTCTCCACCGCCGTGTCGGCCGCTACCGTCGCTGAAACTCTTCCGGCCGGATCTACCTGGGTCGTGGGTCCCGACGGCAACTCGGAGATCCAAACCTCCAACGAGGCAAGAGTGTTCCCGGTTCCCGGCGGAACCTGGGTGTTCATCGCTTCCTCTCCCTCTCCTACGGAGCTCGAGCGTCGTCGCGTTGCGTCCCCAAAGACAGCAGGTGCTGCCGAGGCGGAGGTTAATGTCGAGTCTCGCAAGTACGTATCTCTCGAAGCATAAGCGCAACTATAGACGAAAGCTGACTTTCCGTTGCTTTTCCGCTTTCAGGTTTGGTGGTCGCATCTTGAGTGTTGCCCTTCCCATTTTGAAGGGGGTCACGGCCAAGGAGAACTGAGGTTTGCGTATGAAAGTCATGCCAAACCAACAGCTTGAGTCGAGCAAATGCTCCCTTTGTTTCTTGTTTAATATGATACCAATTAGTGCTGATGTTGCACGTTCTGTCTTCAACATTGTGCGTTTGTATGCGCTTAAGTCGTTGACAGACATAGTAAGCCAGGTTCTCTACGCCCTTTCAATCATCCAGATCGTAGAATAGCATTCACAGCAGAGAGTTCTTTTCCATCTTCTTGATAAGGGATATGAAAGCATTCATCGGAAAACCTGCATTCTCGAGTCAGGAGAGCTCATATCATATCATAACTGTTGTTCGGCGCTGACACTTGCCAACTACGTTCCAGGAACATCCAGAAATCTGGGAAATGAAAGCCGCCCCTAGTCCCTGGTAGCCGTAGGCGCCGGCTTTGTCCCTACGTTGACCAAGGATCAGCCTCCCAATCGCGAGGAAACCTCTCCGCCGCCGCAAAGGACAGGTATGCTCACATGGGTTCCCCTGTCGCTACATAAGCCTCGAAAGCCTCCACGTCGATGGGATCCATGGTCACGCGTGTAGTAACGACTGTCGTTTCGCAAGCATTACCGCAGAAAACAGCCACAGCGGTCAGGACATCATGATCGCGTCCAGCGAGAGACGACAGCATCTGCAAGGCGTGCGCAGCGTCTCGCGGCTTCTCCAACACCGTGCCGTCCAAGTCGATGACTGTATCGGAAGATATGGTGACTTGAGCGGGATCCGTACGATGGGAATGCACTTGTGTGCCTTTGGCGCGCGCCGTGGCCAGGACGTACGCAGACGGAGTGGTAGCACTCTGTCAGATGTTTTAAAGAAAGCGCTCTGAGTAGACATACACATCGAATGGCATCCATGCATTTAGGAAAAGAGACCTTGTCGAGGTCTTCCGCGAAGGTTGAAGGCTGCACTGTGAACCGGACGCCCTGTAGACGAGGAAGTGGTCAAACGAAGAGCGGGGTTGCGGGTTTGCGGAGATTGGTAACAATAGACGTGGACCGGTACCAACGTGGTCAAGATGTCTGCCCTCCGCGGCGAAGCCGAGGCCAGGACGACTGTGTGAGAGTTCAGCTTTGCTATTGCTGGTAGCGGCATCTCAAGATGGTTGGCGAGTGCAAAGTCCGCGCAATGGAAAGGGTCGAGCACTTTGTGAGATCACGGCCTTGAGTCACCCACTCGACGTTCCGAGAGGACTGCAAACCCTTAAGCGACCCTAACCCTAGCAGATGCCCGGCTCCGTCCCTTCACCTCGACCTTGTACAATCCGAATTCTAGTTCACCTCACGTATCACATCTAGACACAGATAGTACCCCCGCTCCTGTTTTTGGGACACACTGCTGTAGCCATGGCCGACGATCATTTCGCAGGGCAGGTCAAGATCCTGCAGAACATGGCAAGTCCACTACTTACCTTTCCTGCTTCGACCTCCAACGATTGCTTGTAAAGTCCTGACCTGGTTTCGTCCTGCCACGCAGGGCTTTCCAGATGAAGAGCAGAACCGAGCTGCCCTGTTTAAATCCAAGGGAAAGATCAATTCCGCCATCGAGCTCATTGTCTCGGGAGCAGACCTCACGCCCACCCCCGAAGACTCCAACCACTCCATCCTCACCTCGTTCGATCCGCTCGCGTCCTCCCCGCAACGAGGAAGCGCGGGGTCCGCACCCAGAAGCCCGCAGACACCCCAGATTCCAACGTTAAAGTTCAAGCCCCTGGGCGTCCCAGAGCAGCACAAGATATTCATCCTGCACCAGATGGGTTTCCGTCAGGAAGGAAAGAGCAGAGACGCTCTGCACCGGACAAAGTGGGATGTGGAGGCCGCTGCGACCCTTCTGCTGGACAAGAATGACGAGCTGGACGAACGGTTCGATTGCATCAACGCGCCGGCGGCCGAGTTTGCAGCTCCGGGTGGGAGTGGCGTTGGAGGAGGAGCGGGCTGGACTGACCTGCAGGGATTAGGATCAGTGGCGTGGAAGCCCACCCAGGTACCAACTCCAGCTTCCGCCTTCCACCTCAAGGCACCGCAGCCTACCCCCGTTGCCCCTTACCGGACAGGACCTCCCGCCAGATCCGACGCCGGTAAACCCACATATGCGCCACTCCATCTGCCACCGCATCCGGGCGGTTACACACCACAGCAGTCCGTGCCGCAGGCACAACCTACACCGCCCGCGGATCCTTTTGAGGATCCTTTTGGTGACGATTTCAGAATCCAGTGACTGGCGTTGACCGCTGCTGGGAGACACGCGTGTTTTTGGTGGGTCATCTTATTCTTGTATCAATGCACATATACACTCTGCACATCCATTATGGAATTGCTCCTTCCGTTGGGGTTCAGACTCTCTTGGAACTGGTCACTGGCGAACGTGACGCGGTATCTCGCACTCGTGTAGTATGCTGAGGTTAAGGGTTCGAATCATCTCGGCCACCACCACTTCTCGCGTGGCATTCAGGTATTCTTGCGTTTTCGTCAACCCGTATTCCACGGCCAAGGACGGCGGTACCAGCATGGATGTCGTCCTCCTTAGGGGTATTCGCATGCACGTCAGCGTTGCAATCGACGAAGCAGTGAATACTAATCACGCACTACCCACCCTTTCGCGGAATCAGTGCTGACCTTTGCAAGTGCCTCTCGAAGAGAGTCTCCGAGTGCTTGTCGCTCGGGGATGGACATCAATACCACTAGCTCGTCGGCAGCATCAGCGTCCAGAAACGGTGACGGCGACGCTTTTGCTATCTCGGATAGGATGACGGATCGACTGAAAGCGACGAACTCTTCCTCAGGCCGTCAGCTCAACATGCTCCGCCTTCAGGCTTTTCGTACTTCAGTTACGTCTCTCTCACCGGTATAGAAAAAGCAGATCCGGAGACTGCCTACGAATGCCACAGTCGGCATCTTCTGATTGCTCGACGAGACCGATTGGGGCGTTCCTAGTGATGTGGAGACTCCTCCATCCAGCCGTACCGCCAGCTCAGCGGCCTGGAGAATCACATCTCTTGGAAAGTCCGGACATATCAGTTCTACGAGGTGGTGGTATTCGGTAGCTGTGTACGACGCGGCTGACGGAACGTATGACCGAGAATGTCAGCCGCAAACTTCCTCCGTCCTCTGAAAGACAGACCGTATGGGCGCATGACTCACCAGTCCTTCCGCTCAGCACATCAGCGAAACGGTCGCAAAAGTCGAGTCGGTTGCGCGGCGTAGCCCGTACGTACTCGTATTCCCGCAGGAGGGTATTCGTCCCTCGTCGGACGCTGTCGAAACTGGTAACAAAGTGAGTATAGCCTCTCGGTAAAGGGGGCGGCGGGTGAAGACGTACTATTCGGAAAGGTACTTTGCGGGCTTATCGGGACGATCTTCTAACAGACGGCTAAGGGCGTCCTGTTCAAGTTCCAAGTGATAAGAATCGAAGCCTGGGAGAATCCGCTGACAAAGATCCGCACCTCAAGATACGTAGTGATGTTGTGTTTTTCTGGTGGCAGTGGCGATGTTAGGGTCCTCAGGCTTCGTGATAATTCAAAGAAGGATGTGGTTTCGTGAGATGCTCACCCAGGTAAGCTTTACTCGAAGCTTCCAGGAGCTTTATGTCTTTTGGATCAATGCCTGTCGTTGCCATAGCCCTTGCCAAAATCCCTATCCTGTCCACCGAGACTATCTGGCCGTCATAGACTGTCGTCCGTTCAAGGAATCGTCTGTTGAGCAGGCGTGCGCTGTGAAATCGGTGGGGAGGTGTTCGACTGCCCAGCGGTGCCTGTTTGATTGCGCGTCTCGATCAACGACGCGCTCGGACCTTCTCTCATCGGCCACTTTGGCCACTGGAGAGATCAACCATTACACACCTCCCCTTCAGAAAACCAGATTCCCACCCACAACACAACCGTAATATTCCTTTTCCAACAACAGCCGCAGCAATGGTATGTTCACTTCCTAACACAAGTGAGAGTTCCTTTGCCTCCTCTCAACTCTCACTTTCACTTCCAGTCGTACGAAGGCAGCATGCGCCTCCTCCCCACCCGCCAATCCTCCACCACCAACAGCATCGCGGAAGCCGGACGCGGGACAGAGTACGGCGTTCATGACACCCTTCGCCAGGGTCTCAAGAGCATCCGAGGCGAGGTCGTGGCGCGGCACCCCGTCGACGAGATTGACTCCCAGTGGAAGCAAACCCAGGAGCAGTTGAAGATGACAATGCAGCGTCAGACTTTTGGACTTCACGCTCCTCTGCGTCTGCAGATGGAGAAGGTGCTCATCAACCAGGTTAGCGTGGTCCTGCTCGTTATATAGAGCACGTGAAGGAAGAGGAGACTGAAACCCGGTGCCCACTAGGTCCGTCGGATCCCTGTTCTTCCCACACGAAACCTCGGATTGGAAATCCTGGAAGGACGGGATACGACCATTGACTACGAGGACTTCTTGGGCGGTCAGTTAGAGAGACATCGGGTTCTTGACAAGTTTATTCGCTCACTGATCTGCATGATACTTCGTAGACCCAAGCATGCCCACTGACATGATGGATCCACATGCCGCCATGGAGCGTGCTCTCGGTCTCGGACCGATCTGATCCGGCCGCAACCCCCTTTTCCATGCTCTCTTTTCTTACGAAGTTTCAATCAAAAAGCTCCACGTGGAAACCTAGCAAGAGGCCGTTGCTCTCATCAATGTATCATAAGGACAAAGCTGACCCTCTACGCAAGAACATCGACATTGGCACTGCATTTGCACGCCAAAAGAAGAGACACTGACCTGCACTTGACAGGGAATCCAGTGGAATGAACCCTCGACGGTGCCAACTTATTTGCAAGACAGACTGCAGTGGATCTCGCAGTCCAGAGACAGGCGTCAATCGTTCAAGGGGATTTCCGCCACATCTTGTTCTTGAAGTATCGACCTCGGCAGTGCGGTGCAATGGACGGACATTGTATATTCTGCAGCGCTGCGGAAGTGCAAGTCGTCAGCCCGTTCTAATCATTCCTGCTTCTCGCTCTCGCATGTCCCATCGTAAGGAACCGCTTCGACCGCTCTCGCGAAATTCTTACTTTACCGGATGGGCACTTTTGATGCAGCGCTTCATCTCTATGCTTGATGAGGAGCCAGGTTATCTTGGGAACTTTGGGAGATCGATCACGCAACGTCTTTTCCCAAGACGCTCTGATTCGCGGCTCGTAGCTTACAGAATAACTCGCCGCTATTAGGCCCTACGTAACCTCCCCGCCTTTCACCCTAAGCTGTGATTTGGCAAGTTCGGATTGATTGGACAGACTCACATCCCGAAATTGCCGTGTAACGCGAAATGTCTCTTTGTTCCTTTTCCCCTTCTCTCTCTCTCTCTCTCTCTTGGCCCTTTCGTCAAGCTGCGCACTCTGTATATCTACTTTCATAGCGGCCAACAACGGTACGGCCGAGGGCTCAACACTTTACAGCTGCATATACGATAGTAGCTGAGCGTCGAGCGCTACTGCGACTTTACGGTCTTTCTCCCACCTCCTCCGCTTCTTTCTTGTGCGGCCTTCTACTCCTTTCTCCTCGTGTGTGCTGCCGTCTGTCCCCGTCACACCACACCAACGGGTCCCACTTCGCCCGCCATGCCACCACGAATTTCAAAGAATGACATATCCCATCCGACTCCCCTGCTCTCGCCGCAACAGGCTCAGGCAGCCTCCCAGATGCACGACCTCCACCCACCTACCGACTCGGGAATCCATCTCGCCAATCCTTCCAACGGGAACAACAACAGCCACCCAAATTCACCGACACACCCTCTCCCCCCTTCCATACCACCTTTCTCAGCCGGTCGCTTCGACTCGTCAGCGTCGGTGGCAGGAGGTCCTAACGATCCAAAGATACTACGTCGGAATCTCCCGCCACCTCGTCTCACCCTCCGTCAATACCAGTCCTTCGTCCAGGCTCTCGCCGTGTACCGTCGTCAGGTCCTCGCCATGGCTCGCGCAGGCGAGACGTTCGCCCGCGCTCTGGAGGAACTGGCAGATTTCGTCCCAGCAGCTCAGATCCGACGTCCGCATGTGGTGGGGGACCTGGACTTTCTGATCGACTCGACCCATCTTGTGTCCAACGCACACCAGATCTATGCAGAGTCGCTCGAGAGGGATTTTGAGCTGCCCTTAGTGGACAGTCTCAAGGAGATCGAGACGAGGACGAGGATCACCCGGGTGGAGAACAAGAGCAAGGTCCTGGAGCTGGTCGAGAGGTTGGACAGGGAAGAGAAGAGCAACGGGTTGGGAAAGAAGGGAAAGAGGGACATGGCCGTCATTCAGAGCGTAAGTTCTCAAGCGTAGCGAGGATTGCCGTTCCCTCCCTTCCGTCCTTCTTGCGTTACGAGCGTTCCTCTTATGTCGTCCCTTCTTGCCTTCGCAGTCGCTCAATGTGAGAATGTCGTTGGCTGACGAGATCAAACGGCTAACGGTGGAGAATCAGACGATCCACGATAGCCTGTCGCACGCCTCCATGTCCTACATCCTCGAATCGTGCGCTTCGGGCGTCCGAGCCGAACTTCAAACCTACGAGACGGTCCACGAGGGATTGAAGAAGCTAGGAGCCTACTCCGACTCCTCGTCGAGTCCTCCCGGAGAGTGGCAGCATGGCCAACATCATCCTCATCAGCATGCCGGAACGCACGGGAGACGGACATCGACCCGACGAGCTAGTCAACAGCCAGATGGTGGGGGAAGCGCGTCATACGACCACCGACATCAGCAGCAGCAGTACGGCGAGGACCGTGAACGACAAGAGAGGGAAGCGTTTCAGGAACGACAGGAGAGGCAGCAAGTACTGAGCAGAGTCCTCGAAGGAGACGAAGGGACTTGGGACGGAGACGAGAATGCGTTCGACATGGAGTTCGTACGGAACGCCCTAAAGAACCTCGCTGAATGATAGGATCCATATCTGGACGCGAGAGGAGAAAACTGCAAAACCGCTGGGCGCTTTCGACTGTTTCTCCTTCTATGCACTTCGCGATTCTCACGCCTCGCTCGTTCCCTGTTACATCGGAACACTGCCACATAGATGCTACCCTTACCCTTATACATAGACCCCGAACCTGCAGGATAATACAAGAAGCTGGACTTTTCTCCTTTGATCCTCGGTTCCACTTCGCCAACTTTCGTCGCTGGCGTTGCAAAACGCGGCGCATAAGCCACTCTGTTGCTCTCGTAGAAAACAAGACAGTAATGAATGCAGTATGCGAACTATCATCTCCATCATCTCCTACAAGTCGTCCTCACTGCCCTCCGCCTTCCTAGGCTCTGAGAAGTGCGCAGGAACAGTAAGCTTCACCCACAGAAGGCGCTTAGAGCGAATCGACGCCATCGTGACTCACCTTCGACATAAGACTCGATCTTTGGTTTCCGACCCCGACCACTTCCAGCACTTCCTTCTCTCCCCGTGGTCCCCGCGGACGAATCCCTCTTTGCCCTTCCCTTCCCCTTCGTTGCCGTGGTCGGCGTCCCACTGCCATCGTCCTCCGAACCCTTTTCACCGGCTGGATCCGGCAACGCCTCAACGCAACCCGCGAGAAAGTCGAACTTCTCTTCCGTTAGGATGGTCCTTTTCCTGCGACGAGTGGAAACAAGGTTGCGATAAGCCATCTCATCCGATGGAATGATGCCAGGAATGTTATCGTATGTCCTGCGCTGCTTTACGTACAAGTGAGCATTGGTCATCTTCTTCGCACCACGAAGCCTCGTCTCCTTGCATGTGGCTTCCACCAGGGACTGCATGAAGAGTTCGAGTGCTTTCGAGATGAGGACGGGGGTCACTTGGGCGACCTTTCCGACCTCGTCGTCCGTTCGCATGATCTTTTTTATCCGTGCCTGCGGGAAAAGACCGGGTAGATATGAGAACGAGAGCAAACACGGAAGGCAATGATGGAACGACATAGTATCCCTACCACTGGGAACTTTGTCTTGTAGCGTTTGTTCATTGTAGGGGTCGACGGAGAGGGATCGAGGGAATTGAGGTGTTCTTCGCGCAGAGGGACCTGAGATGCCGGACACGATTTTTAAACGGGATAAGCGGGATTGCTGGTAGCGGTGGATTTGGTAGGAAGATAGGTAGCGTATATCACTGAGGCAGGTGAGGGAGACCAGATTTCGAATTGTGTGTCGATGCAGTGCCGTCCGTGGGAAGAAAAGCACAAGGCAGACACGCGCACATCCTGGCGCTCACAGAAACCTTGCTGGGCTTCGCATTCGTGAAAACAGCGAGGATGGAAGGGTTGGGAACGGCCGCATCACAAAGGCAATTGCAAAGCGGGAATGCCTATCATCCATGCTTCTATCGGGGAGGAAGAAGGCAGGGGCATCTCTTCCAGGGAACTTTGGGGGTGCTATATGGCGCTGGGACCGCTTGAGAACATGATAGGCCAACATCACATCCTCCTTCTCGAACATTATCGCCTTGTACGTGCGTGCTGCAGACGATATTTTCGAGGTTGCTTAGCAAAGAGATGGTCATCGGAACCAAGGCTTAAGAAGCCTGGGACATGAAGCTCGTGGGATTCGGTAGCTTGAATGTTCAAAATGAGACCGAAAAGCTCAAGACTCCCTACAGACCTGCGGACTCTGACTTCTGGAAAGCATCTCAAAGCGCAGCCCTTTCGGAAGCATGTCTGAGCAGCCATCGGGGTGCCATGAATCCCGCTCAGTTGGGAAAGGTGTCGCTTTTCCCCCAGGCCGTTTTCAAGTCCCGTATATTGGATAAGCCCACTGCTTCCTCGCAATTGCAGCATTTATCTCCGACAATCGAAAGCCCTCTCTTGTCGAGGTTAGCGTCCTATAGGAAATTGAAATTATGGCGGGGAGGGAAAGTCCATAAGGGCCGGCAGCTTGAGTGGTGGCAAAAGGGATGAGTCACTATGAGTCACCCGGTGTCGAAATTCTGCCTCCCTCTGCAGAAGCTCCTTCCCCCTTCCTCCTCCTCCTCCTACCTTTCAACCTTCTCCACCGGATGTTGAGAAGGCCGCAGGCGACAGTACTACAACGAAAGGTCTCATTCCGGGCGTCGAAGGGGCCACCAAGTGTCGGCGACGAAGAAGCCATCATCGCGGGGACTGATACGCCTGATGTCGATCAGATAGAGGCTGCAGCTGCCGGTCCTTAAACATCTGCCGTCGAGTAGGAATTGGACGACGACGATCACCCAAGGGACATCGTCTACGCCGCTCGTTATTTGTGGCAGTTATCCCATTTTGACAGCTTTGAGTGCGAAAAGCGTCAGAATGCGGTGATCGTAGAGCCCACCCTCGCAATCAGCTACGGTAGTTCGCGCCGGGATCTCACGGTAGCCACAAAAGTAGTGTTGTCCCACATTGATGCCAGTCGCCGACAGGAAGGTACGTCTATTATCCTTCTGGGTTCCCGAAGCACACCGGCAAAAACTCCTGATTGCATTGTAGAGGCGCTCGTCCCGCATACTCGGGTGACAGGCACAGTCGAGAAGAACTATCTCTCGGCTCGAGGCGACCGAGGCGGCGACACATGACTGGACATCGTGACGATCAGGCTAGATACTCTTGTGGAAGGTGTGTGGTCTATCTCCTTTGCCGAAACCGAAGGAACCCATTCTTGTGTTAACCCAAACTGGTACAGCCGCGGTTGTACGAGCTCCCGTTGTACATACTACGAGTCTGCTATATCTGTGGCTTCGAGATCAATGCATCGGGTACCTCACGTGAGCAGAGGTAATGTCTCTCAAAGCTCGGGCGAAGAAGACCCTCATTTCGAATGCACGGCTGGAGTCTGGAGAGGGCATAATGGCGGGCGGTATCATTGGTTCCGGTGAAAACGTCATTGGCATGTTCGAGGGGGCCACCAAGGTTCCATACAGCCCGCCTGTCCTCGAGGCTGGGGAGGAGACGCGCATCGAGTCGTCGACATTTGGCATTTCCCTGGATTGGCTATAGTCCCGCCGAGAGTCTGTGTTCACTTTTAATCAGAAGCCTTTCGTATGCAAGGCACTCACAACTAGCAGCATGATCGTAATACCTCGATCTTGATCAGAATGGCATGTACGGGGTCATGTTCGGATTGCCATGTGCGGTCCATGGCAGTAACGGGGTTGCTTAAGTAGAATCCAGGAACAAAGCATAGAAAGCTCTTGGTATTCGGTAGCAGGTTAGTCAGAAAAGAAACTGGAAAACTCAAGATATCCGACAGACCGGCGATACCCAAGTTGATAGAAGTACGAAAGCAGTCTCATAAGACATGCAGTATGGACGACCGGTTCTGACGCTCAATGGAAAAGAGGTCGTTTCTCTCACGTCTGAATCCTTCTCCCAGGTCAGTTGTCCCTCTTCTCTCTCGTCATCGCAGCACCTATTCAGCATGCAAAACAATTTGTCAAGGTTGGCCTTCGAGAATTGAGATAAAAGTTTGAAAATGCAATGGCCAGAGTTTGGGTGGTACAATGAATCACTATGAGTCACTCTGTGTCGAAAATCGCAGGTTACTGGTATCGCATCAAGCACACTCGGAAGGTAATGTCTCATTCTGACATTCCCAACTACCGTCAAACCCTCAGGATCCATTCTTAAACGATATGCCTCCCAAACTAGCCAAAAGATTGAAAAAGAGCTTTGTACGGGCTGTTAAGTCAGTGCCGGATCTCGGCAGAAAGCACCATCTTTTACCGGCGCCTGTCAACCCTGCTTCCACCGGAGAAGCACCTCCTCGTCTTCCTGCCGTAGAGGCGGTAGCAACAGGGGTCGACGAGACGGGGACGGCTGCCGGGCTTGTTCCAACAGCTCGCCCGAAGACCGCTGCTGCCGATGTGGGAACGGCTGCCATGCCTCCTGCTACCTATGGTACCGAAACCGCTGCCGTCACGGAGACAACAACCTCCGCTGTTGCTGCAGCAGCTGCCGTGGAGAAACCAGCAACCGCCGCTGCTGCTGGAGCAGCCGCCGTAGAACAGGCTGCGATCGTCGGTGTTGCTGAAGCAGCTGCCGTGGACGAGCCAGGAACCGCCGCTGTTGCTGAAGCAGCTGTCATGGACGAGCTAGGAACCGCTGCTGTTGCTGAAGCAGCTGCCGTGTACGAGCCAGGGACCACCGCTGAAGCAGCTGCCGTGGAAGAGGCAGCGACCGCTACTGATCTCCTTGAAGCGGCTGGCAAAGAAGAGGCAGCGGCCACCGTTGTTGAAACGGCTGCCAAGGAGGAGGCATTAGGCACCCACGATAAAACGGCTGCCGAGGAGGAGAAAGGGCCCGCCGCTGTCAGTGCCGAAAGCGTTTATAGTCCAACCAGTCCTAGTTCGCCCAGCTTGCTTACCTCGCTTGTTTCAAAGAAGCGGAAGCAACCTCTCGCACCGTCATCCCCCGGAAGCGATGCCGACGAACCAAGTGGAGGGAACCTCACTGGAAAGGGTGAAGGCGCGGGGGATAGCGATGATGACGAAACGGACTCAGACACTGCCATGATGAACTACGCCGCTCGCTTTCTGTGGCAAATGCAGGATTTCGAGATTCATACCCGGCAAATGCGTCAGAATGCAGTGATTGTGAAGCCCACCCTCGCTGTAAGCTATGGTCACTCGCACCTGGAGCTTCCTGTAGGCACAAGGGTAGTGATGAAGCACTATGATGCGTCCCGTGGACTACAAGGTATGTCGACCATCATTCTTCACTAGGCACCATGCAATTGCCTTACTGCACTTACAGGTTCGCTCATCGTTGACCAGACCGTAATGGGTACAGTCGAAAAAAACTGGTACCGAAATCAACGGAGCAAAGATCGCCTGGATATTGTCCATCAGACTGGACGATGCCGTGGAAGGTACATTAGTTGACCAATTTTTCTGCTCTTTACCCTGCTCATGCTCATGCCAATTGTACAGCTCCCAAAGTACGAGCTCCCGAACTGGGCAAATCGATGTTACGGCTGTGCTATACGCCGGCGGCCCGAAACTGTAGGCGGCGCGTACCAAACGCATGCAGGGGCACCGTCGGTCAGATCCATGACGACGGGAAGCCTTATTTCCGTTGTACGCCCGGAACTCAAAAGGGCCAAAGTGGGGGACTGATTGTTTCCGGCCGAAGCGTCATTGGCATGTGCGTGGGAGCTGGCAAAGTCCCGTACTCCGCCCCTGCCGACGATGCCCAGGAATCAACGGGATTTGGGTCGGAGACAATATGCGTCTCGCTAAACTGGCTTTAATTTCAATAAGATCTCCCTCACAAGAATTTTATTTGCTCCGAACTAAGTAAACTTGCTCCTAACTAACTAAACCAACTCGCAGGTACGCCATCAATCCGAAAATTCGCCACAATCACTTTCTTCGTCCCAAGCGAGCGTTTTGAGCTCCCTGAAATCACCTTCTTCGTAGGAACGTTTTACCGACGCCGCCGCCCCGGGCGCAGGGAAAAGGCGCGGAACGTCTTACCAGGGTACCGAACGCCGCAGCTCCCCAGTACCGGTACCAGTACCAGGGCGCCCATCGGAGGTGCAAACGGAGGTACCAACCGCGGATGTCCGATGATCTGGACCAGATCTGCACGTACGGTTGGGGAACCCTTTCGTCTTCCCCACTCCTTGGTGCCCTGCAGCTCCTGCTCACCTGCGTCCCCGTCTTCCTCTCACGCAATGCCAAGAACAAAGAAGCAGCAACCTACTCGCAAGGTACCTCACACGGAAAAGCTCGTGGAAGGAGAGGACGACGTACCAGTCTCGTCCTCGTCAACTGGACCAGACTCGATCGACCTGTACGCAGAGTTCGATGTCCCTCGCACCGCAACCGAGGTAAAAGAAGCGAAGGGGGATGCAAGTACCGAAGGGTCACTCATTAAATCTTCCAACTCACCACGTCCCTTCTACTTCAGATCGAGATCAAGAAAGCCTACCGGAAACTATGTCTCCTCTACCATCCCGACAAGCTCAGCCACACGCTCAAGACGGACGACGAACGCGCCTCGGCGACCCAAAAGTTCCAGACCCTGGCATCCCACTACAACGTCCTCTCCAACGCGTCCCTCCGATCCCGGTACGACGCCACGGGCCGCATCCCGTCCGACGACGCGGACGCGTTCTCGGCCTTCGACGCGTCGGGAGCAGCGACCTGGGACGAGTTCTTCGCGCATCTGTGGAACGGTCGCGTCAACGACGACTCGTTGGCCGAGTTCGCAAAGACGTACAGGATGAGCGAGGAGGAGGAGAGGGACGTGTTGGACGCCTACGTCAGGTGCAAGGGAGACCTGCTTGACATGATCCAACGCGTCATGCTGTCCACGTACGACGACGTCGAGAGGTTCACGGTCATCGTCCAGAAGGCCATCGACGAAGGGAAGGTGAAGCGGCTGGGCACGTTCCCGGAAGTGGACGGGAAGAGGCTCGACAAGGCGAAGCGAAAGGCGGAGAGGGAGCGAAAGGAGGCCGAGAAGGCCGACGCGCAGAACAAGAAGGCTCGAGGAAGCAACAAGAAGGCCAAGAAGGATGGCGATGGCGACGTCGGCGGCTTGCTGGCCATGATTGGCGCGAGGACTCGGAACACGTTCGAGAACCTCGTCGAGAACCTGGAACGAAACTACCATGAGGAGGCACGGGCAAAGAAGAAAGGGACGAAAAAGACGAAAAAGAGAAACGGGAAAAGGGGCGAGGAGGAAGATGAGGAAGACCAGGAAGAGGGTTGGGAGGACGTGCCAAAGGACTGGCAACCCGAGCTTGACGATGAAGAGTTCGAGCGCATTCAGAAGGAGATGTTGGCCAGGCGATCTGGTGGCGCTTCTTCCACCAGCAAGACCGGTGAGGACGACGATGGATCTCAGGCAGAGGAGGACATTGACAGCGAGGAGGCTGATGGAACAAAGGCTCGTCGGACGAAGCGAACCACAAAACGTAAGGCGCCAGCTACCCGAGCCTCCGGTTCAGCAAAGAAGAAGCCCAGGAGGAAACCATAGGCACTGCAGTCCCGCCCTCCCAGTTGTATATATCTTCTTGCTTTTTTTTAGTTAGTTCTTGAAATACATGTTTACCGCTCAAAAGCAATGTAATAGAGTACGAAAAGGAAGACAGGCTCTCCTCAGACTACGGCTACGTGAGGGAGGCCTCTTGATCAATGCAGGCGATGTCGCGGGTACGTAAACAACCGGCGAGACGGTGACGACGATGAAGCACGCAAGGGTACGAGAGGTGGTAAGCCGTGTAGCAGCTCGTCGCCTTCCTCCTTTTCCTGTTGCTCGCCAACCTCGCTGAAGACTGTTCCATAATCGCTCATCAACCTGAAATCATCTCCCATCGTATCCATTGCCGGCTCAGCTTGCATCGCGGCGGGAGCCCCATCCCAGTCAAACACCTCATCCTTCAAGACCGGCTCATTCCATAATCCTTCCACCCTTCCACCCTCCATATGACCATGCTCATTTGCACAGCCCGCATTTGGAAGCGGCCTCCCGTCGTAGGCGAACGGTTCTGCTGCCATATCCTGATAAACTGTACCCGGTTCGGCTCCAAAAAACATTTCGTCCCGTTCCGTTCCCGTCCACTCCTCCGTTCCTTCCGTCATGTCATCGACCTCTGGCAGAAGATTCAGCGGTGGCGGGAGTCGAGCCTGAAACAGCTTGGAGGATCCGTGACTGTGTCCTAGTCGGCTTGAGATAGCCGACAGGACCTGGCTGGATTGGACCCTTCCGAAAGACATCGGGGCTGGGGGCACGGCGGTGGCAGAGTCGACGTGGACTGCATCGTCTGTGCTGACGGCGGAAGTTCAGCGAGCATGTTCCTCGGGCAGATCGGAGAGTTCTAACGGTAGCAACAAAGGGCTTGCGCACCTATCAGAGACGCACGGCCCAGACTCCGGTCGCTTTCGACTGGCGAAGTAGAGGCTCGGGCCGCTTCGACGTGACGCCGTGCCATACGCTGAAACGCAATGGAAATCACTTCCGTTAGCCACGACTGCGATTGCATTACTCTTTCTGAAACCATGCCTTTGTCTTCTCGGTGCTAGGAATCACGATCTCCACGTTGCTAGTTTTGACCGGTGAGCGTGCGTTTCGGCTAACTGTCTTCGCGATAGGTGCTTGCGGAGGCGACTGGACCATCGGTCCCGAATTTACGACAGGTCCCGGTATTTCCGGTTCGGGCGTTTCCTCGTTTACCCTCGGAATCCCTCGTATCGTCCTACGAAGCCGCGCCGGGAACGGTCCTGGGCTGGAAGCACTACGGTCGCGGTTTTCTTCGTCGGGAGGCGACGCAGGAGCTGGTTTCTGAAAATAATTCGATACAACGGTAGGTGCTGCAGGAGCAATTGACTTGCGTCGGGGTAGCGACGCAGACGAAAGACTCCAATCCACTTCGTCCAGGGAAAGGCTTGGCGAGTAATGATGATTCCTCCGTTGTCTATTGGAAGGTGAGCCTATACGAACGTTTTCGGACTCCATGCCCTTGTTAAAGATTCCGAGGCGGTTTTTGGCATGATTTCCTCGCATCTGTTGTGGGTCCGGTCTAGCTTTGACGATGTGGATAGTAGCGCATCACGAAGAGTCTCACCGTCAGACGACCTGACGCCACATTCCTGGAAGTAAAATCCTTTTGTGAAGAGCGTGAGAAAGCGATTTCAAAACCGAATCCGAATGGGATGCGGATGTCGTTCGTACCTCCATAACCTTCGTGGCGAGCTTACTACTTTTTTTTTGCGAGGCCTTTTTGTTTACTTTGCCTTTCTTCTTTGTCGGCGGCGAGATGTCCTGGTCTTGGTGACCACGATGAATGTTCGGCTTTGTCTCTCCTAACGGGGCATGCGTTCGTTTTTTGGAGACGGGTGGAGTAATTTCACCGAAGGAAGAAGAGGTCACACTTTGTTCTATGGTCTTGTTCTTTGATGTTTTCGGTGTCAAGTGGTTGGCCGTGATGTTTGACAGGTGCACGTCCGTCGTCGCCATACTGACAGTCCGGCCGGCCTTCCCCGAACCCCTGGCATGCTCCTTCCGCTTTCGAGTTGGCTCGCCCCAAAGTTCTTCTGCAGTTTTTGGCTTGGGTACAGGAATCCTGTCGGATGAACGTGATTGAGCCGGTCTCTTTCTCGTCTCGTCGGTCTTCCCACGGTCCTGGTCTTCCACGAGTTTCTCGATTCGTCTGCGTACAGGCGATATCTCCTCCGAGAGAATCGATGCTGGTGCTGGTGCGGGTTTCCTCTTGCGTTTCCTGTCCCGAAAAGGCGGCACGGTGAGGTGTTTCCACTTTGCTGGTCCTATCAAGCGTGGGAAAACGGTCTTTTCCCAACCTCGAGGCGGCCAAAGTGGCGAGCGTGGACCCATCTTTCGCCTTCATCCCCATGGCAACCTTCTCCTTCCTCATCGTTCCGCCGGTCGCGCTCGGATCCTTTCCGTGGGAAGCCTCATCGAGAATGAGTTCGAGGGATGGCACGGAAGGTAGACGTGGTCGAGGTTGCAGCAAAGTAGCGGATGGCTCCAGTTCGCGGGAGACCTGAGCTGCTTGAGCATCGACATAGCTCTGGACGAATGCTGAGTGGTCCGAGGTTTGCCGAACGATGGTCGACAGGTTCTCCTTTGTGAGTGGGGATGGCGACGGGGAGGTCGAGGGAGGCGGGCTTCCTCGCCTCTGCTTAGGGAGAAGGAGTGCTTTTATGTTAAATATGCGAAGGACAATCTCCGCTCCATATCCTCAGCACGTAGAGGTGGATGTTACCTCGTATGACTCTCGCGAATGACTGCGTAATGACATGGCCCTGGCGCGATTGGGCAAGGCGGAGATGCCGTGCCCCAGCGCTGCGATATTGACTGCGCAAAAAGACAGATGAATTACTGCGCCGCTTTCCCATACCGGTAGTATGAGTCAGTAACGCGGATAGGCGCGGGTTCTGGTTCGGAACGCCGATAGAACAGCCTGCCCGTGTGGACTTGCACAAGCACTTGATGCTAGATTAGCTCAAGGAGTTGCTCATCCTCGGGAACCATTACTGTAGCTGCATGGCTCCATGGAATCTGCGAGATATGGCGGTTTGTCGGCCCACCCCGCTTCTAATACCGCCCAAATGATCTCACGATCTGGTCCCTACGACCAAAAGATGGGAATCGATCTCACCTGAGAAAGTACTGTAGACTGTAGGCCGTACCGGAAGTGATGTTTTCGGTCGGAGAGAGGGCAACTCGCTAACGATTTCTTGCGAGTGTCGATGATGGGTTCAACATCGATTTGTTGTGGCGGCGCCACATTTCTGCAATTGGTGGGATCTCCGTTTTACTACAGTACGCTTCCTTTTTTTTGTTTCCCGAAGTGCTCGGGGTCCCCCCCTGGACATTGGTGTTCACCCCCTCTCCCCATCGTCACCCTCCCTCCCCTCGAGGCAGCGTCCTATCCCACAGTATCCTTCGGACTCTCTCCTATCCTCCCAATCGCTACAGTAGAGAAGTTAGAGAGTAGCTGCAAATGTCGGTCGCACCAGTGAATGTCTTGCTCGTCGGTGCTGGAGGCAGGGAGGATGCCATCGCGTGGGCTCTCGCAAAGTCTCCCAGGGTAAAGACAGTGTTCGTCGCCCCTGGTGAGTGATCCAACGCCTCCGTCCATGGTAGCGTCCCCCTGGACATGTCCTGACTAGAAAACCATGGTTCCGCATAAGGAAACGGCGGAACGGAATCCGGACACGCGAAGGTCAAGAACGTGTCGCTCGCGTTTGGTGACAACTTCAAAGCCCTCGTGACGTTCAGCGTCGAGCACGACGTCCGCCTCGTCGTTCCCGGGCCAGAACAACCTCTGGTCGAGGGCATACAGACCGTCTTCAAAAAGGTCGGCATCCCGTGCTTTGGGCCTTCCCCAGAGGCAGCCCGGTTGGAAGGCTCCAAGGCCTTCTCGAAGGACTTCATGAAGAAGCACGGCATCCCGACAGCAGCCTACGAGGTCTTCACCGACTTTGAAAAGGCGAAAGCCTACGTGACCGCGTTCAAGGGAGACCTCGTCATCAAAGCATCTGGTCTCGCCGCCGGAAAGGGTGTCCTCCTTCCGGAGACGAAGGAGGAGGCCGTCGAGGGACTGAAATCCATCATGGTCGACTCGGTATTTGGATCCGCCGGTCAGGAGGTGGTCGTCGAGGAGCGTCTCACGGGCGAGGAGGTCAGCTTGCTGGCTTTTTCGGACGGATACACGGTCGTTCCCATGCCAGCCGCGCAGGACCACAAGCGCGCCTTCGACGGCGACAAGGGTCCCAACACTGGCGGCATGGGTGCGTACGCCCCCGCGCCCATCTTCACGGCGGAGCTGGCCAAGCAGGTCCAGACGTCGGTCCTCCAAGCGACCGTTGACGGCATGCGGAGGGATGGGTTCCCGTTCGTGGGCGTTCTCTACGCCGGACTCATGCTCACTCCGTCCGGGCCGAAGGTCCTCGAGTTCAACGCGAGGTTCGGAGATCCAGAAACGCAGGTCGTGCTCCCTCTTCTGGACGACTCTTCTGATCTGTTCGAGATCATGCTGGCGACCGCCGAAGGACGACTTGACTCTGTCAAGGTCGCGTTCAAAACTGCGTGCGCTGCTACCGTCGTTCTCGCCGCGAAGGGGTACCCTGGCTCATACGACAAAGGAAAGACCATTCAGATCGGATCCGTTCCCGCTGGTATGTGGATAATGTCCTTGGTCGGACTATAGCTCATCGCGGCTGACGTTTTCGCAAACCTTCAGGTACGTACGTATTCCACGCTGGAACGCAAGTCGAGAACAAGGTCCTACAGACTTCGGGCGGTCGCGTCCTTGCCGTGACGGGCGTTGCATCGGATCTTCCCAAAGCCATCGCAGCCGCTTACGCCAGCGTGGATGCCGTCAAATTCGAAGGCGCCCAGTACCGTAAGGATATCGGACACCGCGCCGTTGCCCTACTGGCCAACACGAAAAAGGTCGCCGGTGCCACCTACGCCGCGGCCGGCGTCGACATCGATGCTGGAAACGCGTTGGTGGAGGTCATCAAGCCTCTCGTCAAGGCCACCAAACGGTCTGGCGCTGATGCGGACCTCGGAGGCTTTGGAGGTCTTTTCGATCTCAAGGCGGCTGGGTTCCGGGACCCGGTGCTGGTGTCCGGAACGGACGGTGTGGGAACGAAGCTGAAGATTGCGCAGAGCGTCGGGAAACACGATACCATCGGTAAGGACCGCGCGCCTACGCGGAACTTCACAGGTCCGACTACTTATCACATGACACTCTACAAGGCATCGATCTGGTGGCAATGAACGTCAACGACGTGATTGTGCAAGGCGCTGAGCCGCTCTTCTTCCTCGACTACTACGCGTCTTCGAAGCTCGAGATCAACGTCGCCCGGGACGTGATCGCCGGCATCGCCGCCGGTTGTCTGGACGCCGGCTGCGCCCTCGTCGGAGGCGAGACGGCCGAGATGCCCGGCATCTACACACACGGCGACTACGACCTCGCGGGCTTCGTCGTCGGAGCCGTCGAACGGACCGACGTCCTCCCCGACCTCGCCTCGATCGCACCGGGAGACCTGGTCCTTGGCCTCGCCAGCTCGGGAGTCCACTCGAACGGTTTCTCGCTGGTCAGACACGTCGTGGAGCGAGCGGGTCTGGACTACGACGCCGCGTGTCCCTTCGAGGCTCCCGTCGAGGGTCAGAACCTCGGTGAGGCGCTCTTGACACCTACGAGGATCTACGTCAGGCAGTTGCTTCCCAGCATCAGGAAGAAGCTCATCAAGGCCATGTCCCACATCACCGGCGGTGGCTTCCCTGACAACATTCCGCGAACCCTACCCGACCACATCGGTGTCAAGCTCGACGCCAGGAACTGGCCTCTTCCTCCCATGTTCAAGTGGCTCAAGAAGGCCGGAGACATCGCGGACTGTAAGCTTCTATCCTTTCACTGACTTTAGGCATCATCATCGATTTCTAACGTTTGTTTTACCTGTCTGTCTTAGCTGAGCTGGCACGGACCTTCAACTGCGGCATCGGCATGATCATGATCGTCAGCAAGGAGAACCTCGCAGAGGTCAGAAAGCTTCTTGCGGAAGCGGGGGAGGAGGTCTATGAGCTCGGGAGTGTGGTGGCTCGCAAGGGAACGGAGGAACAGGTCGAGCTCATCGGAACGGAAGTCGCTTGGGCTTCTTGATGTGCCGGTCCCGCCTCAAGTGCCTTTCGAATGTCCTCACTCTCCATTTTTTCTTTTTTCGGTCTTTCTTCGCGTCTACTCAATATTTCAAAAACTGATAAACCCCAACATTCTGCAAGGCGACGGCCGCAAGGAGAACTGCTACGCAAAGGAGATGAAGAGACAGCTGACGGAAAAAGTCGTACATACTCTGTTACTGCAAGATGGGGTTGATGTAGAACATGACAACAGGACTGTAATCCTTGTCTCCGATGAGCGCCTGGAGATTCTCTTCCATCTGAGCGTCCTCCGCGGATGCGGTTCCCCCCGCGACTCCTGCCAATTTGGCGTAGTGCCGGTTGAGGAGGTCCCTGACCTTGCGTTCCTGTTTTGGTTTGGCTTTCACGACCATGGGTTGGAAGTTGGGAGGGAGACCGTATCGGAGGATGGATTCGACGAAGACGCGTAGGGCCTTGATGTGGACGTGGCAAGCGTAGGCTTCCCCGAAGTTGGCTTTGCAAAGACGGAGGAGGGTCGTCTGTTCGGGATCAGGAGAGTGTGAGTTGGAAAACGAGAACTTGGAATGATGGCGTCTCGAAATCTCAAGAACGTACCCACTGCTCTCTCTCCGTGGCGCCCATCTCTGCAAGCTGCTTGCGTTCCAGCTGCATGGCCTGCACGTCCCACTTGAAGTCGCGTACTGTGAACCTGATGAGAGGCGCCCGTCAGTCAGCAAGATGTTCACTTTCGCGAGTTTTCGAAACTGGCGCACTTGTTCTCTCGCGCCTTGTGTGTGAACTCGTCTACCACCCTCTGAAACAGCACGACCGTGAAGAGCGCGTACTCTTCGTCTTCGGCGATCTTCCTGAAAACCGCAAAGTCAGATCGCTGATGGCGTGCCGATTCCCCATGTTGCTCAACCGAGACGTACTCTGAAGATCGTGGTACGACCATCTGTGTCAGTGTCTCATACTTGTTGAGCCAATCGTTCGATGCGGACCTGCGAGAATGATGTGTCAGCCAAAAGCCGTCAATAGATTGCCCGCGAAAGACTCACTTTGGCACGGCTACTATGAGAGTGGTCATATATTCTGAGTCGTGAATGATGTGGTTTTTCTTGACGATATCGTTCAAGCTTCGTACGGCAAGGTTTCCGCTGATCCAAGAGGTTGGTCAGTCTAACGGTTGATCCCCTCAAGACCCAGTCCGGAGTGGGAACCCTCACGTCTGCTTCCGTTGTATGCCCTGTAGTGCCGATTTGACGGTGGTGTAGGCGGTCATCTTCGTCTTCATCAAAGCATCGATCTGATTGACTTCCTGCAAAGCAGTAGGTGTCAAAGATGTTGTTCATCTGATATCCGTAAGCACCGGAATCCAAGGCCCTCTACCTGAACGATCAAATCAGCCAGTTCCCTCAGTCCCTTGTCGGTCCGGTACTTCATGCTGTTCCACTGGAATCCTCGAAGATATGCGTCGATGCTCTCTGAAAGAAGTCCATTGCTTCGTCAAAGGGAAAATCCAATCCTCCTGAGAAGCCCATCGTCGCGTACTTTCGTTCACAGACAGGTTCGTCTTCCATTGCTCGACGTCATTGTTGAGGAGGTTTCGCATGTTGTCGGCAATCTTCGTGGCGATGGTCTCCGCGGCCAGATCCGTCTTCGAAAGGTCGTCCGAGAGGACCACCAGCTGATCCAACGTTCCTACCTAAAACAGGCGAACCCCCCGAAATCGCGGATCAGCTTCCAGTTCACTTTTCCCGCCGCCTTCTCCCGACGCGACAGGAGGGGTACTGTATGTTTACTTTGAACTCGGGCAACGAAAAGGGAAAGACTTCCGCGTGATCGTTGCTCTTTGACGCGATCTTATCCTTCAGCTTGTTGACCGTGTCCTGCTTTGTTGGATCCGCGGGTGCGCATATGAACATGAAGGGTGTCTGTGTGGCCATTGTCGTCGTTCTGGCGGAGCAATTGCCGGCAAGGGCTGGGGACGTGGATGAACGGGCGAATGAAGTGATGCCCGTGAACGAGGGCGACTGTTGGTAGTTGCATAAACCAATGTTAGATAGGCCAGGCACCGGGTGCTGAGAAGATGCCTCCCACGCTCGTAGACATCTTGGGACGCGGGACAAGCAACATTTGCGACTTGCCTCCTTCAACGAGGTATCAGCGCCGCGACAAGAAAACCTAATATGAGCTCGTCAAGTTGATTCTCCGCGTTGATAAAGCGGCGTAGCTCTTATGTCAATGGCTGAGAGTCAGAAACGCGGCAACGAACGAGGACACGACAACAAGCGAAATGGGCAAAAAGGGGGCAAAAAGTACAGAATAAGGAGAGCATCATGACGGCCGCACAAATAGTGTGATGCCAACCGGCGCACAATGTGAACTGAGCAAATAATTTACAATTACAAGAAAATAACACGAGCTGTGAACGAGCGAGGGCGCAGCCCTGTTGGTAACAAGGAAGGAATGAAAATGAGAGAGGGAAGGCTGCGGCGTGCATAGATGGCTTGACAAGCTGCCTTTCTGAAGCCTGCGCAAAACCGAAGACATTAATAGGTGGTGGATGGTGGGTGGTGGATGTTCTCCCCGGGCGCTCCGTCTATGTAAGGTGCTCCTCGTCGCGGAGGTATTCGCCGACATCTGCCTGGTGGAAGACGCAGATGGTTGTTGGGTCGAGCTTCCTGCAGTCCTGGGTGGACCGCGCCGTTACGCCGAATCCCAGCGGTACGTCGGCCATGGAGTAGATCATCACGCCATGGTGCTCCGGCGTATCGTCCGTGATGCGGCCGAGATGGGCCTTGAGGATGTGGTTCCCGTACAAAAAGGGCATCTCCCCGGTTGGCTTCACCCAGATCTTGTACTTTGCGTACTGGGCCAGATTCTCGAGGGCCGTGATGTGGAGCTTGAACTTGAGCGTCTTGGTAAACTTTCCGAAGCACACGCCGAGGGTGAGGAGGTTGTCGCGGCCAATCGAAGTCGCTCGCTTCATGATCGCTTCGCTGCGGGAGTCAACCGTTCAGGTCGGTGTCAAGATTGACCTTTCTTCCCCGAGAACGGCTGGTGTCTGCACGCCCCTAGAACGACTGCCGATGGTTTCCAGCATGCGCAAGAAAAGGCCGGACACTCCACGATGGACAAAGGGCTCTCGTTCACGGCCACGAACACTTCCCTTCCTTTCCGTCCCCGTCCTCTTTTACTGTGCAACCTCCCAATACACACAAAAGCACAAGAGCACACACACCTCACGTAGAAGACGCGATCCCTTTGCAAACGAAAGCAATATGGCTCATCCGGTCGGTCGATCAGATGCACAATGTTACGACCGATGCTACACGCCAGAGACTGGT
>JADGJA010000014.1:0-81682 GCA_027596035.1 Thoreauomyces humboldtii
CAGAAGGACCTCGCCACCCAGGTCATCAAGCGCGTCAAGGACCTCCTCTCCAACGATAAGATGGTATGATCAGTCGCTACTTCTCACAGAGAAGGGACCTTGTGCTGACATTGCGCATTGTCGCTTTTGCAGCAAGGAGAGATCCTCAAGCAGTCCCTGTCCGAGATCGAGAGTATGTTATTGGTCCTTCGTCGTGGTTCATCGTTGATTCTTGGCTGATGCTAATTCTTTCTCGTTCAAAAAAGGGCTCGCAAGCGCCGCTCCTTCTTCCAAGTAGAGCTGTCCCACTCCTGCTCGTTTGGAACAAAGGTAGAACCCAGTCGGTGGATGATGCTTTAGAGACTCGGTATGCTCGGCGCATGCATGCGTTTCTGACAGCGGGACCCATCAACCTCTTGCTACTACACCTATGGTCACGGTAAGAGACGCGACTCCGGATGTTTCGCGTGCATCGACTTCCATCGACCTCCATCGGGCATCGAGGTGTTTGTTGCAGCAGCGGCATCGGCATCAATCTGTTCTTCGGAGACATTTTCTGATTGGCGCGCTCTGGCACAAACAGTGTCTCTGCCCCAAATAAGTTACGCCGCGGAAAGATCAGGCTGCTTCTTGGACTTCTTCTTCTTCTTCGACCCCGTTTTGTCCAGATACGACGAAAGCGCGGAAGAAGGTTTCTTGATTGATTTCGACGCAATCTTGTGCAGGAGTCGCTCTTCGTCGTCATCTTGCGCTTCCTCTGGATATTGTGGATGGAAGTTGAGGTGTGAGCGGACGACATGGTTGGCAGACAAGGTGGGACGTACCCTTCTTCTGTTTTCTCGACGCTGGAGTGATTTCAGTTCCGTCGGGAGCAGTGCCCACCAATCGTCGTTTGAGTTGAGCGTTCCGTTGAGCTTGCGCAGGGTCCGTCGCATAAAGGTTAGCTGGACTAGAAAAGATTTTGCGCTCAATGATACGCTCTTCCGACTTCTGAAATCTACACGGCCGATGTTCGACGCTCACCGCGGGGTAGCTACGGAAGCATGCTTGCGGTCTTCGAGGGATTCCTTGGGAAGCCAGCTTGTTACAAGTTTCCTGACAAGTCCCACTGAGACCTCGGCTTTTCCGCGGATCTCTTCCAAGTCATCAGACATTGTTGGAGGGGAAGCAAGCAGGCGGTGTTCAAGGCGGGAATGTCCCTTTCTAGGAACAGTTTTCAACCGTTGCTTTTTCTAGGACCAGGTGCAAGGTTGCCGCTCGGTTCCATGTCCGAACGGTCAGGCTACCGGTACTTCGGTTCGAAAGTGAAACCACCGTCACCCAAATGTCAGTCGAGCCGCAACAATGAGCTGGAACGGCAACGCACGACGAGGAGGAGGGGGAGGAGTCGCAGGAGGAAGACGTGGACGAGAAACAGGTGGTGGTGGTGGTGGTGGTAATCCCTTCTCTATCTCACATTCAGCTCGCACGTATCGGAAACCTCACCCGGAGTCGCCTCCAAAAATCGTTCGTGCCAACGGTCCTGGCCATCTTGCTGTGCGCGGCTCGGGCTCTTTGCAGTTTGAATTGAATTCCAGTGGCGAAAGGAAACATGCGGGAGCAAACCGATCCGCTTTGGAGCAGTCCAATCCAGCACGAACCTGTTCATCGTCGTTACTCGAAGGAAAAGTCAAGCCCTGGGTCGGGCGAATTCAGTCCCCTTCTGACGTGTGGGCAGCAGGGAGCGATAGCTGTGCGGGGAGTCCCAGCCCAGGACTGGCGCAATTACCAACTATGAACGACCTCCGTGTAAAACCCAAGCGAACGGGAAAAACGAAGGCCCGTTCCAAATCCAAGCAGCTCGCGAATCTCGAAGCCAGGGAAGTCTCCATCCCTGCGAGGCCGTCCTCCTTCAGCAACATTGGAATCTCTAGCCCCTCGACACCTGCCACAAGACCCAAGACGTCCCGGGGAAGGTTCATCTCAGGCACCTCGAATGGCAGCAGCTCCCAACGTTAGTGCGACAGGGTCCGGGGTACGATGAAATGTTGATCCAATCGACAAGGTCGTCACATCGGCCGACATCAAACGGCATCCCCCTCACGATGGAAGCCGAGTCTTCTGGCGACGACGCCTTAATAACAGGGCCCGGCAATCTGAAAGAGCGGCGAAGGTTTTCCGTGAAAGGCAACCAATTGGCTTCATCAAGACCCTCTCATGCTTCTGAAGTCGCAAAGAAGCCCTTGCCCGAGTCGGTGAAACATGCGGTCTTCTCTGCGAAGGCATGGCCTGACGATCTGTGTCAAGCACTACCGAAGTCCGACAGCTTAACATCGTCCTTCGACGTAAGCTCAAGATCGCCATCCGGCAAGAAGCTCAAGAAAGAAGTCACAAAACAAACCTTCAACCGGAACGTGCAACCTGCAGCTCAAAATAGAAAAGCGCTGAAGCCAAAGCCGCCCGTAAAGATGTCGTCGGATGTTTCGTCGGATAACGTTTCTGGTGTGGTGCGGAAGCGCAAGGCGAGACAGCGCACGGACTTTCTCGATGACGACGACGATCCTATAACACATCCAAGCAAGCTACCGAAAAAGTGCAAAACTAGCAAGCAGCTTGCTCCCGTCTCTCATGAAGTTACACACAAGAAGCAAACGAAGTTATCGCCATCACGGCCAGCCGAAACACGAAGCAAGAACCTCCCCGTTATGAGCAAATTGTCCTCCACGACATTTATTTCAAGCAGCTATGCGGAACGCGAACGCAGCATTGTTATGACCTCCCCTCCTCGGACGCAGACCTTACATTCACTTTCGACAGTCCCGACCCTCTTACTGTTAAAACACCGACGACGAGCTCACTCCCGCCCGAATGCCCACAGTGTCTACGGCCATTACCTCAACCATTCTCAAAAACCCTCGCTCGGCATCTCCGGATTCTGCGAAAACCTTTCATCTCCTCGACGGAACGAAGTGCAGCCACCAACGCCATCTGTCGCATCCACATCGCGGAAACCCGCACCATACCGTTGGGCAAATCCAAAGGATATCCTCAAACCCTTGACGCATCCTCAATAGGCAAGCGCGTGAAGCGACTGACGGTCCCGCTGTTCAACATCATCATGTTCGTCGCCCCTTCACACTTTCGCAAGCGAGCGCGCGCGTTCTACAAGGAGGTCGGTGAACGGAAGGCGCAGGGCGCCGAAGGAAGGTTGAAGGCCGTGGCGGGTCTGTCGTGCGGTTACTACGGAACGAAAGGCGGGAGAGCCATCTCCGGGGCCTGCTTCGATATCTTCATGAGAGCCAAGGATGGCGAGAAGCCGCTTCTTACCAGTGATGCCACTTCGCCGCTCCCACCTATCGAGTTCCTGCAAGGTACGCAAAAGTGGTTTTCTGCTCGAACGGTTGAGGACAGTGCACTGATATCAAGTTTTCCTTGCAACCTTTCCCTTAGACGTTCTGGTGCCGGAAGCAGCGGTTATGCTCATCATGGAAGATCAACGGATGGATTGGCATTGTGCGCATGCGCTACTGAACGAAAGTGCAGATTACGGGACTGCCATGTTTCCCGACAACGGTGATGTAGGGGCCAGAGGGTTGGTCTGGATCAGACAGTGACGAGGACTGGTGGACTTAGCAAACTGAGCGGGCGCACCAGACTGTCTAGATACCCTCACGTTAATCAATATACCAGCATCAGGTTGAGCAGTCTATGGCTACCAACGCTCGAACAATCTCACAGGACGACTCAGACCATGAGCTGGGATATCTATGAATTTATGGACTGTAGGGACAATTTCGAGGAGTGCGTAGAGTCAGGGTGTTGAAGTGCTATGGAAATGCGACCTAGAACAAGTTAAGACGACGACGACGAAGGCTGGATGCGGACAGGCAGATGGGGCGCAAGGCGAGTTTCCTCGTGCCTCGCCAGGCTACGGCGCCTCCCTTGGCTACCGTGCCTCCTGCGTCTTCTTGCGCCTTCTTGCAGTTGTCCCATCCGCCTTCGAATATCTTTGGCCTTCCGTCTTGACGTCAGCATCATCACCTTCGACGTCTATAATCTGATCGTCGACCGCGGCGGACGCTGTCGGAAGAGATGACCCTCCGCCCCCGAAGCCGGCGCCGATGCAAGTTGGGCAGAACCAAGCCCCCTTTGGCTGTGCCACGAGTCCGACGCATGCATAATGGAACCACTCGATCGCGCACTAAAGTCAAAGCAATTGCATGAGTGAAATTCGATCAGGCAACAAGTCCCTCACTACGGAGCCGTGGGAACAAACGACATAGGGAGGAGGTCCAAAGTGAATCGGGGACACGGCTGCCGAACTTACCTGCGGATTGTCGCACCCTACCATGCTACCGTACGAGACCTGTCGGCAGGTGCAGTAGATCTCCTCATCCTCGGCTCCACCTCCAACCGCGACGTCTGGTGCCCCTACCGCTGCTACACTGGTACCATTCCCTGTCATCTCCAAATCAGACTTGCGGGATTGGTACCGTCGTGGGACCGGCGAGCCATCGCCGTCGTCGTCCATCATCGCGGCCACGGTCCTTCGTCGCTTCCGCGATCCACCTCCCATCGTGGATGATGGAGACGCGCGGGACCCTTCGTCTTCCTCAAACTTCTCTAGCGCCCGTTGCAGCCGAGAGAAGTGAGTCGAGAACTAGAATGGGAACAAGATTTAGATCGAAAATGGACCATCTTCTTTACCACATCAGGTTATGTGCAAACACGTTTACCTGGTCCAGAACCCGCTGGCTCGCGTCCAGTTTCCTGTTGGACTGTTCGACCGCGGCCTGGTACTCTGATCGATATCCAGTGAGAGCACCCCTCGCATCCCTGTCGGCACCGATTACCAAGACATCGTCAGCAGCGGCCCTGCGTTGCTTCATGATCGCGCTGTAGGAACGACTGTTGTGTCGCATGCTTCCCACCAACGAGTGGAACTTTTTGTCAAGGTCGCGGAGGACGCTCATGTTGAAAGAGAGCTCGGCTGGAAGATTTCCGATGGCTGCGTTTACATTTTCCATCATCGATTCGAGAAAATCACAAAAAAAAGTCAGCAGGTTGCATATGATGTTCGCCAGGTTGAATAAGGTCTCCCGGGACATGCATTCCCCGCGCTCTGATGATTGCCCAGAACACATCGCAATACACTGATGATCTCATATGCACCCATCTGGTAGGATTTAGACTTACATTCTAAGTAATCCACCAGAAATTCCTCCGCAGAGGTAGAGTCCCCAAGAACAGCCATGATGTTATGCACTTCTCACGCGGTAGAAAACAGCAGATATAATAAAGCGCACGAATCAAAAGGAGCTCGAACTGGGAACTAGCCTATCCTCTCTTTGCCTTCCCGTGTTTATTTCGGAAGCAACAGGTTCGTCTGTTTCGAGCCTAACCCGTCCCTCCCCAGCCAGTGTGGTGGGTGGGGGTGGGCCGAAAAAAGATTGTGAGCACAACACACCTCATACAAATGTCCACAGCCGCTGTCGGTTTCTTCCCTGCGGCTGGGAACGCCGGAACGCCCCACGTCCTGGACCATGTCCCTGCACCCAACCCACCATCACACAAAGTGCCGATGAACAGGTACATGTACTCAGTCCTTTCTCACGGGAGACACAAGGATGCTTTATTTCAGAGTGCGAACTGTAGACATTGTTTATCGCTATGTATGTCGACTGCTTCCTCATGATCCTCAGCATGGTCGGCTTTTCTTTCCCTCGCTGTCGACACACTGCTCCACAGTCTTCACAAGCCTGAAGCAGCGTGGCTTTTGTCGGTTGCGACCACGTTGACCATCGATGAAAAGCACGTTGAACTACGCGTGAAATCAAAAGTCCCACTTTCGACGTCTAATTATAAGTAAAAAATGCCAAAAAGAAAACCGGCAGAAAGCTGCCCAAGGTATGTACAACGGGTCAAAGAAGAAGGAGTGTCCGAGAATCAGAACCCGATGGGGCGGACGATGAAAGGTTTAGGTTCATGTAGTGGAGATGCAGGTCGGATAGGTTCATGTAGTGGCGGAAGGTAAGGTGGCGGTGTAACGAGAAGGCGGATGCGAGGGCGACGTGGGCGTCCTATCAATGTGGAAACCTTGCACCCATTTTGCTTTGGGTGTCCTAGAAAATGGTGTCCGAACAAGCTGACATCAAAGAATTGGGGTTACGGTATGCGCCAACAATTGCTTTCCCCGTCTCCACTTTGCACAGCTTTCTGCAACCCAACGAAACCAATGCCAGACAGCAGCAGCAGCAGCTCCTCCGAAGACGACTCGTTTGGTCCTGCCCTTCCGCCTCACCTCGCTGGTCGTCAGGTGCAGTCATCTCCACAGGTTCCTCGGAGACGACCCGTAGCCGGTCCTGCGGCTCCTCCTCCACCAGGTCACCATGTCCCACGTCGCCAACGACCGCAAGCGGACTCCGATGATGATGATTCCATTGGACCCATGCCTCCACCCGCCTCCCGTGGCCCAGTCGATGACCTTGGAGACGTAATCGCCGAAGTGGAGGAGCGTGTCGCCCGTGCACGGGAAGAGGAGGAAAGAAAGAACCAGCCTGAAAAGCTCGAACGTGGGGATTGGATGCTGGTACCGCCAGAAGCGAACAGACTGCTGCCGATGAGTACGTTGCTGAGCCGACGAAATGGATCATCCGTGTTGTCATCATTCCACACGGCTGACTGACGAGCGGATCTGCTTTGGGGGGATGCAGTCGGCGACGCTGGTATGAAGTCCCGTCAGTTCAGCAAGAAGGAAGTGGTCGTCGATGTTGACCAGTCGGGTTGGACCGAGACCCCACAGGAAAGGGCCATGAAGACGGGCGAAAAGGTACAGGACCCCGGATCGGTTGATCCAAGCCCGGTTTTCATTTTCGGTAAGTCGCTGATCGTGTTCCCCGTGAAAAAACTCGCACCAGCGCAAGCGACCACCACCGAAGGATGGGCCACGTGCACCCACGCAGGACGAACTTCAGACCAGAGAGTTCATCGAACAACACAACCTTCGACACCGAGGCACCGCACTGATGGACAAACACATGACGACGTACGTTCGTGACGGAAAGATTGACGACACGGACGTGTCCAAGCGAAGATTCGATCGGGACACGGACATGGGAGGGTCACGCAAAGTGGACAACAAGTCTCGGCAAGACATGCTGGACAAGGCTCGGAAGCTCGACACAAAGTTCAGTCATGGCGCTAAGACGTTCTTGTAGTCGAGGGCGCAAGAGCTTGTCGGCTTCAAGCACACGTTGAAAGATCGTCGCTCCCAAGCTTTATGTTTTGCGGTGACTGAGTACCCCTTGTGCTAGCGAATTTCATCTGTCTGCGACAGTGGTGGTTTGACTGTGTTTCTGCTTGTCGACCCGGACCCCGATGGCCGATACGCTCATCTTGAAATTGTCAAGAAAAAACTTTTTGTAGCGATAAACTGTAGTAATGATGCAATAAGTCCATGTCAGGACAGCCCATACCCGCCACCTGCGGCCTCACTCCGAAGCGACCGACCGCACTACGGTCGCACTACCGTCTTTCATGAACCATAGAGTTCCGGCGGGTCCAGTATGTAGGAGTCAGAATGTGATTGGCCCCGAAGCAGATAATCGGCACGAAGACGATTGCCTGTCTATATTGTAACATACGGACACGCATTGCTCTCGTGGCTGCGCCGAAGGATGGTCTTCAGAGCAACAATCAACTAGTCCTCACTGCCTTTCGATTTGCTGCGGATCGGCCGTACCATGTGGATCGCCACTGATGGCACCTCTCGAAGAGCCCCGACCTCCGCCCCTACCGCGTCCGCCTCGCCCGCCCCGGCCACCGCCGCCGCCCCTGCCGCGTCCATCCACATGAGTTCCTCTTGCGGGTCCTTGCTGTTGAGCCTGTAGGTCGCGATTTCCTTGAACATCCGGAGGATTGTGGGGCCGGCCCTGGTTCTGAGCAGGGCCAGGCATTTGCTGATGGCCTCGCTGATGCGAACCACCCCGAGGACCCTTGTGCTTCACGAGATCCACCAGCTCGTTCTTCTGTGGAGGACGGAATGGGGTGGATGATGCTGCCACCTGGTAAGGCGAGAAGTCCGCCCCCGCTTGGGTCGAAACCTGCGACTGGCCGGGATTTAACAGAGAGAGGATGTGTCTCGACACGTCCAGGTTGGTAGGCTCTCGCCCTTGCGGACCGCCTTGCCCTTGCGGGCCGCTATGAGAACCATGCTGAGGACCGCCGTGCTGAGGATGCGCGTATCCGGAGGGCTGGTGCTGGGGCGGCTGGTACAAGGGCCGAGGCGGAGGCCGGTGATGGTGCTGCTGTTGGTGCAAAGGCTGTCCGTGCTGCAATGGCATAGGTTGTCCGTGCAATGGACCTGCCGGATATCCGCCGTATTGAGGCTCGGCATGATGAGAGGCCTGATGCCGCCCGCCCTGGCCTCCCCCGATGTGAAGCATATTTTTTAGTCCCTGAGTCAGCTCTTCCTCCGCACTGATGTTTCGAGAGCGAGGACCCGTCCCATTGGGAGCTCTTCGAGGATTGTGGGGTCCTTGCTCGAAACGCGTCTGCTCCGGTTGCGAAGCTTCGCGTTGTTGTCCTGAGACGCTTCTATCACCGGACCGCGGCGCACCTGCCTTCGTGCTAATGGTGCTGGGGCCAGATGTGACGGTTGCATCTCCTGCCGTCGGTGCATTTTTTATGACCTTGACTTGGATGCCGGATGTCGAAACGAACACCTCTTCACTGGCGTTCGGAGTTCTCTCCTTCTTCCTGGGACCTTTGATCGGCCGTCGCTTTTCTCCAGCGTCCAGATTTGGTTGTGTCGCTTGTTGAGGAGCCAACACTGGTTCAGTGCGAACCAAGACCATACGAGGCTCCTGAGCCCAAGCTGTGCGGACAGGTTCCACATCCTGGTGCTTTTGCGCCCAAGAATCGGCCTGACGCTGCTGCGTTACCGCATTTCCGCCGGATCGCATGGCAAACTTTTGGATGGGCCTATTGATGGGGACGAGCTGCGTAGGCTGGATGCCCTCCATGGGTGGCTGGATGTGAGTCAAGTTGAGAACGGCATCCTTATGTACGGCAAGACCACGTAGGTCTTCGCATCTGAATGTCAAGTCAGTAAAGGTGGCACCAAAAAACATGTAGACAGGATGTTTCATCTTACTTGTCTCCTAGCGTTGTCCCTCCCAAAAATCCTTGATCGAACACAACATCAAGGAAGTCTCCTTCAATACCGATGACCGTGCCCTGAGTGGCCAAAGGAACACTTCCCGACTTTACAGCATACAGAACTCGGTCACCCAAATCGAACACTTGATGCGATAGCCTATGCTTGGCATGCGCTGGCTTTAGCAGGGCCTACGACATAACGAGGTTTAGTGATGTTGTTCATTACGTCATGGAGTGACTTCTGATCATACCTGGCGAGGCACATTCTTGACAGCCACAAGCTTGTAAGTAACAGGTCCGAATTCATCGTAGACTTCATCAACACGAGCTTCGATTTTCTTGGCGACATCTCTTGTGAGAGCCCGGACCTCAAGGGACACTCGATCAAAATCTTTAACACCGCAGCCTTTGAGCCATTCCTTCATCTCTGCCATCTTCACGGCCGCCTCGCTTGCGGGAAAGAAGTCGGTGTCCTCGTAAAAGTCACTCTTCAGCTTCCTTTCCAATCCACTGAAAAATGTAGGGAACTTGATCTACATAGGAGTTAGATCGAGCTGCCGATTCCCTAGCCTTCGATATACGTACGATACCTTATAACTTCTGATCAAATCGATTGCTCTTTGAGAAAACTCCCACCCCGAGTCCGATTTTCGCGAATATCCCAGTACCTTTTTCTTCTTGGATTCGAACTTGAGATTCAAGCCAAAGTTGAAACGCTGGTCAGCCGACTTGCTGATGACATGCAGGCTGGATGTGACTTTGGATAGAGCAAGGGAGGACATGCCAATAGTCTTTGCAACGTGCCAGCTAGCGGCATAATACTCGGATTGTTCCGACTCCATCGCCATCTCTCGCGTGAAGTGTAAGCCGGCCAGGAATTCTTCTGACGTAGGTTTCTAAAGACGAGAAGCTTGAACCCGGCGTCCAAGAGTCCTCGAAACCATGGTTAAAAGTACTTACCGCAAGCTTAATATTGAGCTTTCCTTCCACGTGTCCAGAGACCTGGGCGTTGAACCCATAACCCATCGCACCCAGGAATACAACTGTCGCTCCAATCGGGTATTCTGTTTCGATGGGTGGAGGCGGGTGTTCCTAAAAAGATTTATCGGTTTCAGGAACTTTTCAACGGGTTTCTTTGACTTGCAGGCCACGCTACCTTGAAGCGTGGATCTTCGCATGCGACAGAAGAGATAATTGTCTGAAGAGCAACTTGAGCTTCCTCCTTGCGGTCAGCGAACTCCTTAGCAAGTGATCCATCCTCGCGAAGACGCATTCCTGGCAAAAGGGTGTTGATGAGTACTTGACATTAGGAGGACAGCAATATCACGACCTACCTTTCAAAGGTCGCACGCTGAGGAGCACGTCCACCGGTCCGATGATGGTCCCGAATCGTTTACTATAGTGCTGCTCAATACGCTCTGACTCTTTATAGAAAGCATCCTGAGTGTGCCCCGCCTGCGGTGCCTTGACGACGTCACGCCGGGCTGTCTTCCCTCCGAAATCCTTGATCTCATATCGGAAGCTATCGTCCACCACCGCTGCAACATGCGCTTCCTGCAGGAATGGCCATCCGATGTAAACGTTTTTGCCAACAAGCTCGTGAGCTAACTGCTCAGGGCTTCTGCCCTCGTATTGGTTTTCGATGGAAACAATCATGCTTTCGTTAGGGCTTTCCATGTTGAACACGGTCACCCCGTGAAAGCCGAGAGTCGCCGTATTCCTGAGAGTCTGCAACGTGGGGAAACCAGGCAAAGCGTTGATTCCCAATCTTGCACCTCGGACCAATGTCTTGACGAAGCCGTTTGGACCGACTTTGGGCAGCGCATATGGGTCCATGCGACACAGGCAATGCGATATGTCCGGGAAAACTCCAGGAAGGAACGACTGAAAGACATGAGGATGCTCAGAATCAAGGCGGAAGGAGAAGCTATGACCATGGGTGTTGCGAGATCGTTCTTCCGAGGTCAACTGCTTTTCTCGCGAGTTTAGAGCCTTGATCAACCGCTTTTCGTCGATGAAAGGGATCTTGACCACCGCTTCCCAGTCTGCTTTCTTGCCGTTCATGTCCAGTTCAAAATCCTCCGGGTAAAAATCGACGATTGGTGACGTCACGTCCGTCATCAGAGTACGGTACGCTTCAGGAATGTGCTGATTACTAGCGGTAGGCAGCACGCCCATCAATTGCTCGAACGGTAGGAACGGCCGCCCAATGTCGAACTTGATGTCCAATTTTGCAAGATTGATCAGATCCGTAATCTTGGGACCGTAGTGATACGGATAGAACCACTCCCAAGAGGCAACTCCATTGTAGTAGTAATCCGCCACCCACTGAAGGCCTTCCACATAATGATAGATGAAGCCGGCCATCTGAGCTTCATCGTCAAAGTCGATGTGAAGCTTCTCCTTGTAGTATTCGCGCTTCCATTCGAGGAAAGCATCATCCATCTTCTTCTTTTCCTCCATCTCGAGATTAGCAGCAATCTCGTCTTCATCAATGACCTCCGCGGCATCCCAACGCTTCAGGACTCGGTGGCGTGCTTCCATGCTCTCCTCATCATCCTCGTCATCGTCGTCGTCCCACTGCAAGATGATATGATGCTGGGGAAGCGCTTTTCCTTCGCCAATTGCGTCGATGGTATGATTGATACCTAGCTCGTTACTAAGCTGAATGATGAATGTTCGATCGCGCGCAGGCATGTTGGTGGAGAACATCAGCTGCGCATTTTCTCGAGGAGCGAGGACGAACCCCTTGACCAGATCGTAAAGTTTATATTGGGTCTTGCTGATCACTAAACCAGAAACGCCTTAGCAGCGGCGTCGGGGATCGAAATAGAAAATTTAAAACGAAGCTCACCTAAGTGCGACTTTCTCTGGTTTTTGGGAGGACGTCCATCACTTCTCTTGCCCTTGAGCCATTTGACATCACCGACTTCGATCTGGAACAGCTCGCGCTCGTACTCGCCAAGTCCTTTCAGGAAAACTTCGCAGCGATCTAGACGCAGCTTTCCTCCATCGTTCAGGTACCCTCCGCCTTCGAGTAGCATCTTCTTGTAAATCTTGAACATCAAGGCCATGGCCCCATCATTGATCTGCAGACCAGGCAAATTCGGCAGAAAATCGTTCCCCACGAAGTATGCCATGAGGATGAAGTCGTCGATGATGCGCTCAAGATCGTAGGGAAAGGATAATTGCTCCTTCATGATCGAAAATTCGGCGTCGATATACTCCCGGAAGAGCGAAAGATGCATCAAAAAGAAACTCTGCGTATCGAGGTTGGCTGACGCTTTCTTTCGAGAACGGCCAAAAGTCACTTCTTCTCGCAGAAGGGCAAAATGAGGTTCGTGACTAAGCAGCCCAAGCATCATCAGATCGGCATCGAGGCCGTATAAACAATGCCTGACGTTTGGATCCCAATCAGGTTGCGATTTGGCAAGCCGAAGGTACTCCATGATCTTGTGCTCGCCCTCTCCTGGCACCTCGTGGCCCGAGAGGATTACTTCTACGTTGCTCCAAGCCGTATCTTCCGTGATCTTTTTGTTGATGAAGTATTTCAGCTGATCCTGCAGCCTAACCATAAACGGCGTTCCTGAGATGTGGTGATCAGTCACACACCCGTGCATCGTCTAGCCGACCCATCGTCTTTTTGCGAACCTGGTGTAATACAGTTGGAGTCGAATGGCGGCTCCTTTGGCAGCTCCTCTCCTCTAGATATCGCTTTCTTGGTTGCGTCAGCATTGTCCTTGGCCGTTCGGAATCTCCGTGCGCGCTGTTGGTTCATCTTGGCTCGCGGCGCCACGCCGTCGACCGCCAGAAAGAACAGCTTTTGGGGCTTTATCCTCGAGAACAGGTGGTCTATGTAATTGAAGATTGCAAGGAAGATCTGGTCTTCCGTCATACGGAAATGGATGTCCGAATCGTTGGGATGTGAGCAGTTGTGAATGATGCCGTTCATGTCCAGGTAGAGGTTGTCTGGGATCGATTTGTCCGCATCAGCGACCAACCGGGACCCAGCTGCGTTGCTCCCGACGGCCTACCAAACTCCGGGATGCGGTTCTCCTGAATGAGCTGACTGCATAGTGGATATCGCTCGCTGATCCATCGGAAGAACTGGGTTTCAAAAGCGACAAATGAGAGACAAGCCCCTCGTAGACGTTTTCAAAAACCTCACACCTTCGGAATGCCCATCTCGGAGCACTTTGATAGCCCGGAGTCTGAAGAGAGAGAGAGAGCTACCTGTTGGAGAGAGGCTTGAGAGATTTTCTTATGGAAGGCAGCTACTCGTGTTTCGGCCCTTTGATCGGTGAAAGTTCGAAGATGATCTGTTGACGATGGGTTGGGGTGTGAGAACGAAGGGTGTGTCCATCCAGTAAGGAGCCCGTGTCCTTGGTACGACCGCAAATGCGAACGCTGAAACTTGCATCCCCCAACTTATTCCAGCCCGTCGTCGTTTTCCATCACCCGCCGCCTTTTATCTTCTCGCCACTACACACCCTTCTTCTTCGCTCGAACTCATCCACAGCGGAAGTAGAATTCCTCACCTCACCTTCGGATACGAGCAATCAACTACATTGTCTGCACCTCAATGGGCACCTCGGTTCCAGTAACCATCTCTCAGCGACCGTACGGCCCGCGTATCCAGGTTTACTTTCCTGGTGGCCAGCAAGCGAAACCCAAGGACATCGTAAGCGCGTTCAGGGCCGCGCTGCAGCAAGCTCAATCGAACGGAACAGGTGACCAAACTCCAGCCAGCGTCAAAACTCCTAATCGTGTCTTCCAAAAGGTGCTGGTGGAAGGAACCAACTATTGGCGAGAACTCCTCCCGTTCGAAGCACTCGACATCGAGGCCGGGATCGATCTTTGTGTCGCCGACCATACTCCACCTGCGAGTCCGGCGACCAGCGATGACGACAGCCTCATGTTTTCCCGTAAGCTGGAAATCATTCGGTTGTTCTTGATCGGGAAGGACAACGTGTGGAGAGTGCTGCTGTTCGGATCTGCGCTGGACAATCCGCAGACAGCCAACGACATCGACATCGCGATAGAGTGCCGTGCGAACCAGGATCCATCCGACTTGGTCCGTTGGGAGGAGCAGCTCACCGAGATGGTCGGAAAGGAGGTTGACATCACGGACCTCTCAGGCTCCTTCCACAATGACATGCTTGCCATACGAAGCAATGGTCGCTACATTGACTTCGGGGGCGGAACCTCAGATGACATCGAACTCAAGGGACACCAGAATACCTTGGCGCGCGCGATCTGGCGGATGGGCAAACTGCAGCAGCAGGTTGCTCGGTTTCGTCGAAGGGAACGCGTCCAAGGCGTCAGCGGATGCCTACGGCCTCGCCAAGCGTTTTGAATTGTTCTACCAGGAGTTCGAAAACTTTGCGAAGCCATTCCTTTTCAAGGTCAAAGCGCTCCCCAATCCAAAAGGCGGAAACACTTATCAGGAAATTCTGCGCGCTTTCGAGGCGAGAGGCGAGGCGTACACCCAGGGCGGTCCAATGATTCCGACACCACAAATGCTCACAAGTACCTGGAACGGGTTGGAGGATCTGCGGTGCTTTCAATATTTCTCCCGAAAACAATACGTGGACGACTACAACTTGGACGTCCTCTCCCCAAAGCTCCAGTATCTCCGTCCTGTGATTGCCTGGGCGACTACTGCGCTGCTTGCGGTTGGGCTGCCCTGAAGGAAAATCAGCCGGTCCATCTCGCCTTCCATCAAACGTTCTACCGACATCCTCCAAGCGCCTTTGTGCGCGGGAGGGGACGCACGCGCTGCCAGCGGGAGACGTGCGACGATTTCGCATATGGCAGCGCGTGCGTCCCCTCCCGCGCACAAAGGCGCTTGGAGCGACTAGAATTACATGTTTCAGTAAATCGTATGGTGTCTTCCAATATTTTTCAATTGGACTTTTCGCGCACCGCGATCCGACATGTCACAAAAAAAGGCAAGTGGTCGACAGGGATGGACAAAAGATTGCTGCTACGGAGGAGAGAGGACCCGGCAGGGTAGCTGTAAGGTTTCGTGGAATCAGTGCACACCTACGGCCGCGCTGGCTAGGTGTATGTATTACATGTACAATGAAGATGAGATGAGCCCCAAGGAAGATTTCATCTTCCGGTCGCCAAAAATCAAAGGCGTGAGACCTTTCAGTCGCTCTCGCCCAAATCGAAGAGTACCTCCGTCGATGGGTCCTTGGCCTTCCGCTTGGATTTTTCGAGCCCAGCTTGTACTTCCGCGCGAGTTTGATCCTTTTCTTTGTCGGGATCTTTCCGACTCCGGAAGAGCCCGCGGGCCAAGTGGGATTTGCTGCTTTTGACCTCGCGGCTGTGTGGGGCGAGCAGGTCTTGCTCAAGCTGGGTGCTCGGCTTTCGCTTTTGAAAGAGCTTTTCGCGAACGAGTGCCCCCGTGTTGGCCAGTACCGCACGTAATGCCTCTGTCAGGAAGACGATTAATCAGCAATGCTCGAAGCCAAATATCATGAACATGTCGCTACCTTTCTTGACGGCATCCAGGAAGTCTAACCATGTCCAAGTCTTGTTTCGAAACTCCAGAGTTGGCATCTTGAAGGCGAACATGAACAGATCCTCGATGTTTTTCTCCTTGGATCCCTGTAACAACATACGGTGAGCAAATGTAATATGCAATTTTCGTTTTCAAAGGTTGTCTTTGCACACCCGATAACTGAGACAGTGTTGAGCGCCAGGCATCTTGATGTAGATGAACGAGCGATTCTGCGAGGCTCGGGCCTGCATTTGCTTCAGCTCGTTGACTTTGCTCGTTCGCCGAGATACTTTCGACGAATCATCTTTCGCGTTGCTCTTCTCGCTCGTGGAACGCTGATGACCCGAAGTGGAAGCGGAGGCCTTTGACAATTGCTTTCGGTGCATGTGAGGCGACATCTCGCTCTCAGATGCAGAGCTTCCGCGCCGACTGCTCCCAGCCACCGAGGCAATGTCTTCCAAACTTGTGCCTGACTGCCGTCGGATAGATTGCATTGTCGATGGCTCAGACGCTGATGACCGGGTGCTACGCACAGTCAGCTGATCGACGGACTCGATGCGGGAGAACCGCTTCGTGGCGCTGCGGTCGTCTGCGGTGGATGGGGCGGAGGATCCGTCTTTCGAGGTGGCCTTGGCCCTTTTTTCCGGGAAGAGGTAATATACGATCTCCTTCGCCATATCGTATGTTACTTGGATGAGTAGTGGGAAAATGTTCACCTCGAAGTGATCCACCACTTTGATGCCGGCGACCGGGGCCATTTCCCTCCAATACACGCGAATCATCTTGTGTCTGGTGTAATCCACGTCACGTTTCTCTGGGTTGTATGGGGCAATAACTTCTTTGAAAGAGTTTTGAGCGGCCATGTGATTCTCAAGGTGGAGCTGATCGATATGAAGTGTGTTGATGCTCGACTGGTCTTCGTATTGCACCCAGCTGAATTGTGCTCTGTCTAGTGCCCATTCGCATAAAGGTTGATCATCGTCGGTGATCATGCACCAAACCATTTTGTCGACGCGGATCAGGGTTTGAAGAGATACGGCCGCAGACTTCCTCTTTTCCTCGAGCATCTGCATGGCCTTGAGAGCGTTGATAATGATGATAAGCTCATCCTGGTATTGAGCAAGATGCCGAAGAATCTCGAGCCTTCGGGCCGCTATGACTTCATCGCTGTAGGGTTGAGCATCGAGCACCGTCCCGCATCGAAGGAAGGCATCTGCTTGTCGAATCTTCTGTTGCAATACGATGACAGTTTCTTGGACTTTTCGCAGGTCTTCCATCTGCTCCAGCACTAGCAGCATCTTCTTCAACTTCTCGGTGTGTTCGCCTCTAACCGGATCTCGGTAAACGAGAAGGTTCTCGATAACGTCGTGAATGACCATGTACTGAAGGGCGTTAGCAGAGATCGCAAATGTTGGGAAGTTCAAATGTAGCATCTGCGTTGACTCTGGATTATTGGTAGCGGTGTCGCCCTTCAAGTACAGGGGGTTTGGAACATCACGATGGAAGCTTGCAAATGTTCGTTCAACGACTCTTTCCAAATGCCCAGAATGGGACGAGTGATCGATCAAACATTCGATTGGAACCCACACGGGCCAGGGCGTCGAGGTGTTGGACCCATGGCCACCGGTTCGGTGCATCACGATGTTGTCCAGATCAAATTCTGGTGCAAACTCGATATCAGCGCGTCGAGCAACGAACAGCTGCGCATCCTGCACGTTCAGAATCATTCTAGACTTTATGATCTGCTCATTTCGATCACTATTCTCGTCGGTGGTTTGCGAAGAGCTAGCTCTCGCGTCCAGAATGAGAACAGAACGCAGTTGCATGCTTTCAGCTGCCACGACGACCGACTCGAGCTGCGTGGCGTCCTCCTTCGATTCCGCCTCCAAGTTGACTTGCGGGTGAATAAGCTGCACAATGTACTCGCTTTCGAAAGTCTGATTGCTGGCTACATAGTCAGGCGATTCGGGGTCCCGCGAAGATACGTAAGCTTTCTTGCTTCCAAAAGCGAAAGCGGGCGCGCTTGTATCTCGCGGCGATTCCACGTCTCCGACTTGCTCGTCCTCAGCGTCCGATTCGTTCGGAACGGTAAAGAATGAATCAACCTCGTCGATGAGTTTGGCCAAAAGAGCTTGAGCACCCGAAGCATCCATGTCTAGAACTTCCATAGTGGAATTCTGCGCCGCCCGTGGCGCTGCAGCTTTGGGTGTGTCCGAAGGCCGTTCGGGAGTAAAGTCCATTGGATCGATACCAATCCGTCTTTCGGCAACAGCGGCAACTAACTGGCTCATAACCCTCGTTGCTGTGTTCGAGAGACAGTACTTCACTGCCAACCGTCTCTGTTGAAGCGAGATCATCTGAAAAAGCATGTTTCGTACGTCCTTTTTCCATAGCAGGTTAACGTTGTGCACGATGAAGTGGTGCTTGAACAGTGCGGAGACTGGAACTCTGGATTCGCCTCTGACAGGATTGGCACCATCTGACTCAAAGAGTAAGTACTTTGGTTATGCTTCAACTTGAACGTGAACTATCGCCTCTTACCAGCAGAATCCATTTTTGCTTGGCACGAACGGATGTATTTTTCAATGACAACTTTCTTTTCGTGCAAAACAGCCATCTTCTCAACGATAATTTGAGATTGCTGCAGATAAAACCCAAGAAGCGATTGAGCATCAGATCTGGCAGCAAAAACAAATCCTTTCATACCTGACGAAGCGAGTCATCGAAGAATACCGCCATTCTATACTCCAGTCCCTTTTGAACCTCTAGATAGTGCCGAATCGATGATTCAATCTCGCGCATACGACTTTTGAACAAAGATTTCTGGATACTGTAAATATCTAGGACAAATTTATAATAGTTGAGCTGGGTATCCAACGCAGATGCCACCGTTTCGGGTAGGATTACCTCGTTTCGCACGCAAGATATCGTGTGCCTGCGTTGTTGTTGCGTCATTGCGCTTAAAGTAGATAATTCGAGGTGCCCAAGCAAATGGCACCATCCTGATTTGGCAGTTGCCATCATCGCGGACATAATCGGCTGGCAAATACCAGTCGACATCCTCCATCGACTCGTCAGCTGTTCCTACCACCTCGGGTCCGGTTTGCGTTTCTTCCGCCTGAGCCTCCTCAATGTCTCCGAAAGCGACGGCTCGCGCTTCTACCTCCGTTAGCTCGATTTCGGAAGCGCTGAGGATCCACTTGACCGTGGACTTTCTTCGCAGTAGTTCCTCTTTCGGACGTCTCTGACGAATTAGTCTTTGGACAAAGGTCATGTCCACCTTCATCTGTTCGGCTCTGCAGCGCAATCCCACGCCAAAATTTTGTTCCCTCGGTTCGGCTGCAAAGCCGGAAAGCAAAGGGTAGATCGAGGTAATCAATCGGATCGACCCAATGACCCGTCCTAACTTCTGCTTGGATGGACCTGGGCCATTTTCGTTGAAGAGCTTGCCTCGGCGAATCGGTAAACTCGTTAGGACAGACTGGTATACTTGCGTGAATGTAAAGAACCTAGCAAGAGTCTCCATTGTGAGGCTCAGGGAGTTGATAGGTTCAGGTAGGCTCGCATAGAACGGTCTCGGAGATTCAATCTTGATTGTCACGTGAATGTTGCCTGTACGGAAGCCACGGAACGAGTCCCAACCCTTGAGCTGCTCCGAACTGCAAAACTCTGGTGCTCTCAAGTGAATGTCCGTATGCGTGCGCCGTGTAATCTGCAGCGGAGTTTTATCCTTCCGGTGTCGTTCTTGCTTTTCCGGAAAGAAATCAAAGCCAAACGAAATTTTGACTCCGCCCCTTAGGGTGGTGATCGTATCCTCGGCATCTGACTGCACGGTCACCTGCTTCCTGGATGGTAGCGCAAACGCAAGTTCTCCACACTCGATGCTGATGTCTTCCCCTGCAGTGGAGCAGCCATTTATATCGATATGAACTCCGTCCCGCATGCAGATTGTCATGCCTTCCGTTCCAAAATATCGGCGTCCGTCGAAGTATGGTGACGATGAGCCGAGAACGCGGAACTTCACCTCGCCGCCGCCAGTCACGTTGACCATGTGATGACCATGAACCATCAAGCGGAGTTTGTCCCACCATCCGATAGGCACGCTAGGATCGGCATTAGGCTTTGTAAAAGTATCAAAAACCCCCATCATTTCAGCAATCCCCGGTTCCGTTGCTGCTCCCCAGCAAAGCTGAATAGTGGAAGAACTGTTGATGGTCGTAATTAATGAGGTATATAGTTTGGTGGGTACCACGCCTCGGGTAATCACTAGGTGCTGTCCGTAAGGCAAATTGAGCGGCAGCTTGATGGAACGATGCGATTCCGGTGCCATGGCTTGTTCCACGACAATGAGAAGGCCCTCTGTAGTCCAGCTAGTAGCACCCTTCTCCTCAATATGAACTAAGGGATAGTTATAATCGCGGATTTGCAATGATAGCTCCTCGAGAGAGATTTTGATGTTTCTGGGAATGAGTTCGTCATAGAGTGCTCGATGTGGTGTTGTAGGATCCATAATGCTCAGAGACTCCTCTATCGTGCCTGCCGGCAAAACCGGTGCCATCAAAACGATGGAGAGATTGGTGAAGCGAGCAGTCAGTAGTGCTGGCGTCTGGTGGACTGTAGCCTTTGCAGCCTTTAAACGTTCTAACCAGGTCCTTGAGTTGAATTCTTGGAGGAGCCACCACGCGTCCTCCACCTCTGGTGCTTGTCTGAGATAGCAAGCCGTTAGGTGCTAGGCCCATAAGCAAAATGGTTTGGAGCCGCGTACCTTGCACCGGCCACAATACTGCCGTATTTCTTCTCGGCAACTGCGCGCAAGGCTGCAGCTTTATTCTGAAAGGCTTTGTCTCGTGCCGACCGCCCTTCCTGCTCCTCCAGTCCGAGAAGATAATTCCGTGACAGCACTGTCTCGAATGGATCATCTTCCAGTCGCAGGACCACAGTGCGCAGATTCACATGAACAGTTGGAATTGAGCTTTTTCCCACGCGAGTCCTGCCCCTCGAGGAGGTGGTGGGTACAGTCCTTATCCCTCGCTCGGTCTTGAGAAGGTGCTTGACAGCCTTCTGCAAGTTTATAGCATTCTCAATAATATCCGACAGCTTGAAAGCGTATGGCACAAATATCGCCACGTCTCCGATATTGAGGGTGATACGCTTGCGTGGCTTCGGCAATAGTGCCTCTTCTCGAATGCTCATGATCTCCACGGTAGGTCTCGTTAGAGTACACAGTTGAAAATATTCGCGCTTGCGATCCTTGCGACGGGCCTCGACAATGACGGAAGCGAGCCCAAGTACGGTCCTGCGATGACTGTCAACTTTAAGATCAGCTGTATCTAACTCCAGTCGCAGTTCCACGTTTTCCGGTAGAAGTATATCCGCAACGAAGCGCTCAATTGTCACTTGAACTAGGGGAGCCGATGGGCCCAAGGGAGCGTGGCTGACTGGGGGTTTCTTATCGGAAGAATTTGCAAACAGCTTGAAAAGTTTAGCTGTGTAAACGGTTGCTTTAAGGGCCACGAGGAAGGCTCGGATGCTGAAATTGCATAAGACCTCGTCCGTTACTAAGGTCGGCACCGGTTGATCGACGCCATCGCCCTCCCCTGAACTCAGAAATTCGATGCGACGAGCTTGAAGACAAATGTCGACATGCTCTCCGTTTAAGAATTGGTCCCGGAGTGCCGAGAACCCTCCAGGTCTTTCCTCGAAAGACCCCAGCGTTCGCAGGCAAATTTCGTTGATCTCCAGCCTACTAGAATGCAAAAGTGCAAGTGGGCTTCGGCCGGTGGTTCCGGCGTGAGATGACTTTTGCCAAAGTATGGATTCGATTTCCAAAAGCAGTGCTTTGTCTGATTCCTCTCCGACTAGTAGCACACCGACAGGTCCTGCGGTAGCCTGCACATAGCTCGTAACCAGAATCAGACCATCGTCACATGTGGACGGTACTTGATGAGAAGCCGACATGTGTTTCGGTGATTGAGGTTTCAAAGAGCTCAGTCGCGCCGCGAGCTGGAAGTAATCTAACCGATCGTTTTTAGGGAGTCGCGAGAAGTCTAGTGTTGTCCGACCAACTGTGCAACTGAGGTTGAGATGAGCATTAAAAGTGTCCGCATTGTGGGTAGTGGGGGGTGCTAGCTGTGCGAGGACGTGCATGTTTTGTACCGTTGCCAGTACATCGAGAAAGTCTGGGAAGCCTCGTGCAACCTCTTCAACGGCACCACGAGCTCCCGCTAGTTGGAAACCCAGCAAAGAGAGCTCGCTCTGCACTGCCGAAAATGATCCCGGCAAGTCAGATTCAACAGACACTGTTTCTGATGTTTTGATTTCCAGGGAGACCTCGTCCAGCGAGGCCACAAGAAATGCACCATCCGAAGTAGGTCCATCCATAAGGTAACGAGTCACTTGTATAGCGACCGTCGGATCAATGATGGATACGTTGCAGGCAGGTCGATAAAGCCGAAACAGGCTCTCAAGCGCAACATGCCGTCCAGCGAGCTCCTCTAACGTCGTTCTCGGACTAGGCAAGGAACGCGGCTTCCGAGGTTCGGATTTGCCTTTTCTCCCACTTTCAAGAAGTACCATTATCAAGCGATCGGTAGTCGTGAGCTTTGGCATCTCAATGTCTACCTCGATCGAGAAACTTGAGTCGCCGGTGTTCTTCACTCCACTATTTCCTGTTTCCAAAGCAGGGACGACCACATCCAGCTTCATTTTCATTGCTGAAAAGATCTGATACGTGGCATGATCAGGAAATGGTAGATTGCAGAGATCGACGTAAAGGCCCGTCAAGGATGATTTCAGGAAGAGATCCTTGCTGGGGCAAGCTTCAGATTGGCCAGTATTTTGAATGCCCGCTTGGACACTTAGTTCCTCAAGGGTTACCATGACAAGAGGGGCTAGTTTCTTGTCATGCTGAAGCGGATCGAATAGACTGAGGTTTTCCGTGGTCAAGGTTGTTCGATTGGCCACGATATTCAGCGCAGGGCTGATACTGCTGACCTCCCAAATTTTTCTTTGCATCTGATGGATGTGTACCTCGAGGGCCCGCTGGATCTCATCTTTCGAGAGAGCGCCAAGTGCGTTTGGTACGTCGGCAGCCGGAGGTAGTAGTACATCCGAGTGCAACGAGCCTTCCGCCGCCCGCACGCCCTTGGCGGCACATGCCAGATTGCTGAAAATGCTTTGCAACTCGGACGAAGCAACGGAAATCCCACTAAACGCGATATCCAGGCGTGGCCGCACCAACCGTCCAAGAACCGACGCGTGCGCGGAGAAAGTGATGGTGGTCTTGTCTGCCACCAGCAATTGGGAGCGTTCTTCAACATCACTGGCAGGAGCGAAGATCTCGAACGGTGAGGCTTCGAGGACAATCTTCAGATTCGGGCGCGCGATCCCTGCCACTTCTTTCGGCACATGTGCATCGTCATGGATGTCCGAGCGCCAGATTAATGATATGAATTCCTGCTCGTAGCTCAGAACAATCCGACCATCCCTATCTCGGAGCATCCCCTGCAACCTGTCGAAGCGCACATCAACAAGAGGCAGCACCATCCGCAAGAAGCTGTTCCGTAGGAGACGTCCCAAAGGATCCAAGACATTTGGAAGAACCGACTCCTTAGAGGAGAACGTGGGCCGGGACGTGTTGACTGACTTCCCGTCAGTCAGCTGGTGCTGCAGAATCAACGTGGGTCCGGCAATTCGAACGGTAACCCAGGAGCGCCACTTTTCGGAAGGCTTGTGAAACTCAAGCCACAGCGAATCGATACGCAGGCTTTCGAGAACGACCACGGCGACTTTGGCGTTGTTTTTCGGGGGCCGGAAAGTGATATCGCTCAGGAATGTCGGACGGACTTTGCCCAACGACAAGCCGAAACGCGAGGTAACATAGTTGACGAGATAGCCCCAGAAGACAACAGTAATCACACCTGCAGCTATGGCACCAATCAAGGGAGGAACGACTTCCCAATGGCGCATGATCAGTTATTTCCGAAGCGGTTCGGTAGGTGTTAGGTCAGAGTGCGGCGCGTGGTTGACGGCAATTGGAGAGATCGCCGGCGGAATGACCAAAAACTTGAGATGAATTTCCCATGCGTCCCGTGTCTCAAGATGGTGACGGCGAGTGGATGATGGGGCGGCTCGACGTAGCTCTGGGCGTATCGGCGGCGGGTACGATGTCGGGATGCTCGAGAGCGATGCTCGAGGGCCAGAGAGAAGTCCAGAGTCCCTGTCTATTCTAGGCGAAATCAGATACCCGCTCGGTACTCGTGCCCAGTCTTTTCGCAAGCGACCGATGGGGCCCTCTTACAACTGTAAGAGGGCCTCATCATCGACTGGGCACGTGTACCGGTTCCCTATTTTCATCAGGTTGACGTTTTCCCTCCTCAGCGTTCCTCGTCTTGCCGATCTCATTCCACCGTAAACAGTTTGTCTTTGCCACGGTGGACATACGGCACGTGACCATGGAGGGTCAACCAAGTCGCAAGCGTTCCATACCACTGTTTGGAACGCTTGCCACGGACCATGCGTTGGGCCAGTCCTCGAAGAAGCCTGCGCAAAAGATCCCCGCCAGAGTTCAGCTCACTATCGCAGGATTTCTCCTCGCAAGACACTTCCTGACCTCGCCACGAAATGCGGTAAAGCGCAGTTGAACGGGCCGAGAGCTATGTCGGTTACCGCATTTCGTGGCCAGGTCAGGAAGTGTCTTGCGAGGTCCGATCCAGCGTACGAACGATGGGTTGAAAACGGCAAGACGCCCATGACGTTCCACGAGTCCGATGCTCTGACAGTCGCAGGCAGCGCAGAGTCTCTAATCTACCTCACAGCCGACTCCCCCAATACTCTTACTGACCTGGACGAGAGCAAAAACTACATTATTGGCGCGTTTGTGGACAAAACCGGCACAAGGTTCGCTTTTGCAAAGGCTGGCGCGACGAATCCAGTTCTCACAAACTACCATCTTCCTACAGTACTTGTGCTTTAACAAGGCAAAAAGTCTTGGCATCCCCCATGCGAAACTTCCCATCGAAGCGTATCTAAACATGGCGACACGTAAAGTCCTTACCATCAGCCACGGTAAGTCTCTCCGAAAACCCTCGTTTAGTAGCATGGTTTTGATCTTGATTGTCTTTACTAGTATGTGAAATCATGCTCAAGCACCTTGAAACTAAAGACTGGAAGGCTTCGTTTCTGCACGCAATTCCGGCGCGGAAAGGGTTTACCGTGATTGACGGCGAGGCTTCAAATGACGAAGAGGGCGATTTGGAGGGCGATGCGGCCGCCGAGTACCCTGTGAACATCCCATCGTATTCTTCTCTATTTGCTGCCCGTGTATTTTCCGGCAAATTCATTTCCGCTCATATCAGCCTCGTATCCGCTGACTTCCTTGCGGTTTCCTATTATACATTTCTCTCTATGTGCGTTTCGCGAAACTGAGAGGACCGATAATCTTGGCAGATTTTTGGTTTGAACCAAGGATGATCGGTGTACTTTGAAGTACGGGCTGTCCTGGCGAGGTTCTGCAGCCCACAAGCACCCGGCTACTCATGCCGGGGACAGCCCGAGACAAGCTCCGCTTTGCACGACAAAGTTGGAGAAAGAAACTGTCATGAGAGCGACTGGCAGGAGGGAATCACTGAGTAGGAGCAGGAGGCCCGCGTGAGATCCTGCCTCGATGAGCAGAGCACGTGTTCGGCTAACAAAAGAGCCAGAGCTGGGGTCATGCTTTGCAGGCCAAAAATTCTTCAGGAACAGCCAGGAACAGAGAGCGTCCAAGACTACGAACTCCTTCGGCTATCATGCGCGATGGAGAAGAGGTACGGCGACGAGTCCAAGACATCCATCCGATACTCCATGCCTTCATATTCTCGTAACAACGTCAAGGCGGTTCGAAGCGTGGGAAACGAGCTGGAACATGCCAAGACTGCATCAGTTCCCCATAATGGCCGAGGTCCAAGTCAACGTTCCACTCACTCATACGGCGTCCTTACGATGCCCTCCTGCGTTGCTGGATCATACTTTAGCAGATCAACGTGGTGCGCTGCCCCGACAATCCCGAAGACTTCGCGAAGGGCATGATTTATGGTATTCCGGAAGTGAAGTTCGTCAAGAGGGGTGGATTTTGGTGCCGAAGTCGCTCGGACGCGAAGGTATTGGAAGGGAAATCCTGCGATAGTGAGCTGAACTCTGGCGGAGATCTTTTGCGCAGGCTTCTTCGAGGACTGGCCCAACGCATGGTCCGTCGCAGAGGTCAAGACAGTGGTATCAAGGGAACGCTTGCGACTTGGTTGACCCTCCATGGTCACGTGCTGTATGTCCACCGTGGCGAAGACAAACTGTCTACGGTGGAATGAGATCGGCAAGACGAGGAACGCTGAGGAGGGAAAACGTCAACCTGGTGAATAGGGAACCGGTAACGAGCGGGTATCTGAGTTCGCCTAGAATAGACAGGGACAGTGTGTGACTCTAATCTTTCCCGAGAAGAGGACACTGACTCACAGTCCGCCATTTCCGTCAACTCAATCTTCTGCACCCCAGCATGGCTACAGCATCAGAACCCGGGAGTGGGCCACTACCTGCTACTAATACGGTCTCCGCAGATACTAAGGATGTCGCGGGCGGGCCTGGTGGCCCCGCTCTTGCTCAGGACGTCAATGGAACAAAGCCAATGGACACGGACGCACCCGCAACTCCTACCGAACCGACCCCTCCCTCTCCACAGCAAACTGACTCTTTTGGTCGGATCCTTCGAAAGGATGTTTCACCCGAAAAGCCCGTTCGAAGTGAGCGAATCGAGAAAATGCGGCAAAGGACCATCAAGGCGCCTTGGGATTCCGAAGTTTGGAACGCGTATCTCCAGGAATCGTTGATGCGAGCCGACGATGAAGGCATACGGGAGACATACGAGGATGTATTGAAACAGTTTCCCACCGCGGTGCGTTACGGCCACCGGGGGAAACGTTCATAGACGAAAAGGCTGATTTGAAGTCTTTGGTTCGCATGTATAGGCAAAGTATTGGATCGCTTTTGCCGAGTTCGAACAAAAGCACCGTCAGTTTGACCGGATGGAGGCGATCTTCGGTCGATGCTTGCGCAACGTTCCTTCCGTCGAGCTATGGCGATTTTACCTCAACTATGTCCGCCGTTCACACACTGTGGCCAACCTGCCTCCCGACAAGAAAGCGGAAGCGCGTGCAACTGTCCTCAAAGCTTACGAGTTTGTTTTGCAAAACGTGGGATGCGACAAGGAGGCGGGACATATCTGGACCGAATACATCCATTACGTCAAGTCGGGAGAGGTAGGTCTTAGACGACCGATCATGTGGCACTGTGACGGCAAGGAGGGGCAGAGAAGCTCCTTTACATGGTCTTGGGCACAATACTTTTTGGCAATGAAACACCGAGAACGAACGTTGCAAAATCGCTGTTGTCCGTTGTGTACTTTCCTTTGTTATACTTCGCTCGGCGCTCTTCTGAGGGCTCACTGGAACGGCGAGGAATATGCACATGGGGTGGCAAACACGAGCAACATCTTGATGTTACCATCTGCTAAGTATATCTCCTTCTTCCCCCATACGTTCGTGATCGTGCTCGCAGACATCGTCCATCTACGAAGAACAGCAGCAAATGGATCTTGTCCGCCGCGCATACAATCGCGCTATCTGGATCCCACTCACCAACATAGAGCAAATCTGGAAAGACTATGATTCATTTGAAAACGGTCTCAATAAGCTCACGGTACCGTACCTTTACGCCCTTGTCGAGAAATTTGAAAAGAAGCTGTGCTGAAGTAACCTGTTGTTTCCGCGCGTAGGCAAAGAAGTTTCTTTCGGAGAAGTCAGCGGGTTACATGACGGCTCGTACCGCTATCCGCGAGCTGAAGGCTCTCTTGGACCCCATCGAAAAGGCACAAAAGCTTTGGATGGCTCGGCCACCAACGTGGACGGATAGGGAATTGCAAATGGTAGGACGGCTGTCAAGTCTTTCTCGCCGGCATGGGCTCAAACGCATGCATGTTTGTAGCTGGTCGCATGGAAGAGGTACATTGCATGGGAGCGCTCAAATCCTTTACGACTGGAGGATAAGTCCATCTGGATCAGTCGGGTCTTGTACGCCTACAAGTCCGCGCTACTCATGCTCAGATATTACCCCGAGCTTTAGTAAGTTCCCTTGATCTTTGCCGTGGGAGCTAAGCGCTGCTGTGAGAGCCAAAAGTTGAAGTGTTATGTTTGCCTCCGCCCAGCTATGAAGCATCCTCGTTTTTGAAGGAAGTTAACCGCTCGGAGGAGGCGGCAGCCATGCTGCGATCGGGAGTCGAAACCCTGCCAGGCTCGCTTCTCTTGACATTGTCACTAGCGGAACTTGAAGAGTCCCGCAAGAAGGCGGCGTTCTGGGAGCACATCGCGCCTATCTACGACGCGCTCATCGCTCGCCTCGAAACCCAGCTCACGGATGTTCAAGCTCGGTACGATGAGGAGCGCGACAAACTCATCGAAAGTCTCCAGAAGGGAGACAGCGGTCCTGGTGGTGCTCAGGACGACTGGGACGGAGAGCGAAGGGAGCGAGAACGAGAAAAGAATAAGGAAAGGTCCCGGGAGGTGGAGTCTCGGGTCGAAGAGAAGCGAAAGAAAGAGGTCATGGATGCTAGAAGGGCTTTGACACTTGTATGGATCGTTTACATGCGGGCTGCTCGTCGAGCCGTCAACGCCAACGCACCGCGAATTGTCTTTACAAGAGCAAGAAAGACAGGTCATTGTACGCACCATGTCTATGTCGCCGCCGCCCGCATGGAGCACTTTTGCAACAATGATGCTAATGTTGCGGGGAAGATCTTCGAAGCTGGATTGAAAACCTTTAACCCCGCCGAAGACCCGCAGGCGACAGACTTCATCTTGAATTATCTGGATTTCCTCATCAACCTCAATGACGACAACAGTGCGTCTACCCTCCCCTGATATCTTCCGGCTTTAATGCAGGCTGACCTTTCTGGCTCCTCAGACACCCGGGCACTGTTCGAGCGAGCGCTAGCTACACTTCCAGCGGATCGCGCAAAACCTATTTGGGCACGGCTTCTAGCATACGAGTCCGAGCACGGCGATCTTGCCGTTGTACTGAAGAGTGAAAAGCGGAGAGCAGAAGCCTACCCGGATGGTAAGTTGCGTGCCCTATGAGTCGAAACACCTTCAAACAACTTATTTACAACCGATACAGAGGCATCAAACACTCTTGCGTCTCTGTCTACCTTGGCGGAGCGATGGCGGGTGCTCGGAATCGATACTGTTGGAGAAGAGGAGCTGGGGGTGTGCGGTATGTCGCCACCTTCAACTCCATTCTCTCGTCATCTGTCTCCGGGAACTCAATGCAGTATGTTTACATAGCTCAACAAGACTTAGCCCGCAAGCTCCCAAATCTCGCTGGCCTTCCCACATCAAACGCAGCGCGCTCGGGTGGATACTCGAAACCCATGGCCTCCAATCAGCCGGAAGACCGGAACGGACCGCGAAGGTTCCAAAATCTGGAATCCGTCCATCCGGAACGCTATCCTCGCCCAGACCTCGCGAAATGGGCAGCCTACAAACCCGAAGAAGCGGTCAAAAAGGAACTGAAGCGACCCGACGAGTCGCGCGACCACCATCCGCCGGCGCCGATCGTCAAGGACGAGAAACCGGTGTTGCAGCGGGAAGAGCAGGGGCGTCTGGTTCCTGACGCTGTCGCGAGACTGATGGCCTTGCTCCCGCCCGCGAGGGCATACAACGGACCCGTGCTGCCCATTAAGGACATCATCGACCTATTTCGACAGATACCGCTCCCGACACCGCCCAAACCGCCAGTCATGGTCCATCTACCACCGATCGGCCCAGTCGGGGCAACAGACGGCGTACATAGACCGCCACAATCAAGACCTGGGTACTCAGGTCCCCCGCCTGCGCAACCGCAGAGATTCCAAGGTCCTCCCCCTGCTGGACGAGACATGGATCGAGGGCGTGGACGTGGCAGAGGAAGGGTACATATCTGCGCCTAGCTCTACTTTTGAGAGGACAACGGTGCTGACACCGACTCCCGCGATGTAGGGACGATTTGAAACCTCGGGCGGAATGCCACGGGGCACAAAGCGACGAGGCGGCTTCGATGAAGAGCAATTTGATGGTGAGCGACCTATCCCTCATTTCGAATCCGCATGTCTCCTGATGCCTGTTTACCCGAAACAGCGGGGCCATCACATGTCAATCGACCTCCCGAGTATGACGTATTTCGGGCGCGACATCAGTTCAAGCGGGTTAGAGAAAGCGGGGGCGATGGGGGTTCCGATGGAGGGATGTGATAGACAGAGTTTACTGATACTTTTGTACGACTGAATCGAGCATTTCTTGCAAAGATCCTCTGGGTTTGCTCCTTATGGCTTTATGCAAACATTCTTAAGAGGGTTCCGACAAATCAGGGGACCCGCCGCAGTACGGCCAGCTGATTCCTTCGCTGCGTTTGATGATGGGGGCGCTGTGCGGGAGTTTTGACGGGCTTTTGTCCTGCGCCGAATGGGGTCCAAGCAACACCGTCGACGTCGTCCTTCCACTTCTCTTGTCTTCCTCTTCTCGACGAGACAGGTCAATCTGGCAGCTAGTTGGGAGTCCTTTATCTCAGACTTCATGGACATGATCGCAGATGAAACTACAAGAGCAGCTGTCGTTGCAGAACTATACGATCTTTTCAGACAGAACGTTATACGGAGATCTGACGTTCCTAACCCGGACCCGGCCCTCGCTCCCGTGTTCTTGCTCGACCCACCGGAACACTTCGGTCTTCCAGCAGGTCCCTACCCATCAATAATCACCCGTCATCTCCTGCGTGAGGGTCGAAGGAGCATGCAGTGGGGTCTGATGGCGTCCTCGGTGCCAGCCGCCGCAGAGCCGACCGGTGAGGATCCGCTGTGCTAGCGTAATTCATAGACCTTAGCACTGAAAAAAGTCCCACCCTGATTTCAGTGCAAGCAGACAATGTAGGAGAATCTGATTCGCCAGGTTTTGTGGTCAAGATTCGTCGAATCGCGACCTCCGTTGCGCCCCTCGCCTCGCTTGCTTCGACTGCTGTCGGTTCAACTTCCCGACTTCCCCCTCCTGCAAACTCAGGTCCTTCTCATGTTTCCAACTCTCCGGTTCCAATCTCGAGTATTATCCCGGAACTCTCGTCAGTTTTGACTCCGACTCCTGAGCGTTCTCACGCTAGCATCGACGAGGTCACTGCGACCCGTCCACGTTCGCCCCACAGCTCTCCAACGCCAACGCTCCACGCTACTCCCGAGAGAAGAACCCGCGACCAACGCAGCAGAGAGCAGCGGAACCGCCCCTTTTGTTTCGGAAACCGGCATGGCCGTCTTCAAGTCCGTGATATTGCGGAAAGCAACCCCAACGTGCGTAGTGCGCTTCGTCTCTCCCAACCGCGTGAAGGGGAACCACAAATCCGTACCGTCACCGACCTATCATACGCTCGACAGCCGTACTGGTCCTCTAGTAGGTCGAAGTGGACACCATTCATCCCCAGTCCACCGGCCTACTGCCGCCCGCTGGCAACGAAAAAAGAGTATCCGCCTAGATCGTTACGCTACTTTCTGCCAAGATGTGTGGAGCTGGAGTAGGGTCTTGATTGCTGGTGCGTGGAGCTGAACAATGAATCCGCGTGGCTCAATCTCTGACTGCACTGCTGAACAGTTCCGGAAGATCAAGAATGGAGCTCTGCACCTCATTCCCCCCATCAGAAAGTGCGGAGCAGGAAAATAGGCTTTTGAGTACTGATGCTAGGTAGCCATATACATTGAGATTAGCAATGGCTCGAAGTACCCTTCCAAAAATCACATATGAAGTCCTTCACCTCACCCCTGCTTCCCGCCCGTCCCATTGCGAGGGGGTCTTTTCGTCGACTGTCCAAGTGATGAGTCACAGGGTAAAAGGGAGAAGCGGCCAAGAGGCGGCGGCCAAAGTCCTCAGGCCGCCGCAGGCCGTGCGTGTGGCCCTTCGGCAGGAGATCATCCGCTATTGGGTCACCCTCCTGGCCTGAACAGCATGACGCCAAACGAAAACAAACTTTTCTTTGCGACCTCCTCCTTCTCAGCTGCATCGCAGGGCTGTCAGAACGACTTCTGTCCCCATCCTGACGCAGTCCATACGGCCAGATTTCATACTGCTACACTGAAGGGGTCCTGACTACAGCAATTATGAGATGTAACTAGCCTTATCTCAAGGACGAATGTTGAGATGCGAACGCGGGCTGTGAAGAAGACGTGGATCCGTCCGCTTTTTGGGTGTGGTAAGCGTGGCTGGAAGGTCCGACGAGGCAGTCGAAAAAGAACGGCATAATTTCCCCCGTCGCAACCTCACCCATACCAGCACTGCTCAGACGTTTTCCGCGAACCAAAGCTGCCAGCACTCTACTGATCCAGCAAGCATCCTCCGTCGAGCTACTCTGTCGTCATGTATAAGGTCGAGATCCTCTCGGATACGATCCGGGATGCGGCCATCATGCGACGCAAGCATCTGGACGAGGAACGCAAGCAGCGCATCTTTGACCCAAAAATCCGCGTTCTCGGGGTAGGAGCTTGGGCATCCGTGATAAGAGATGACAAGTTGCTCATGTGATGAAAAAATATTCTCAGATCGATGTACGAGCGCTGGAGGATCAGATTCGGACAAAGAATCAGATCAAGAACGTCGAGAAGCAGAGGGATGCCGAGTTTGGTCAGAATCCTATTCTCCTACTGAGAAGGCACTATTCGGAGCTAACCAAAATCGGTGGCCATCTTCAACAGACAGGACGATGCGAAACACCAACGCGATCCTCCAACACCTGGATTCTGAGGCCTCCGCCCAATCCCGAACCCAACTTCAACAGCTCAACGCCTTCCGTGATTCCCAACAGCGGCCCCACCAGCGACGCGACTACGACCTCTACGATCCTCAAGCCCTGCGAAACGACCGGCCGGCCAGGGAAGGGGACGACGACGATCGCATCGGTCTCAGCTCGTGTCAGAGGTTCGAGGGAGAGGATCTCGCGAGCGCCGAGCGAAAGCGATTGCAGAAGCTGCAGATGAAGACCTGGAGTCAGGAAGGGGTCTGGGAGAGGAGGAACAAGAAGATGGAGGAGGCTGGAGAGAAGAGGTGGGTTCGCTATCAAGGATGTGGCGAAAAGATGATGTGGTTTCTGAAACTGGCCGGGTCGATTGTTACCAGACAATACGAAAACTATCAGAATGACATCGAACAGAAAGTCATCCAGCTGCAAAAGGCGGTCAAGGAATCCCGGGCCGAACAAGCGCGGGCCGATCGTGACTACAATCAACAACTCGTGAGTGCTTCCAACTCTAGTCGCTGCCTCCAGATTACTGACTTGCTCTTTCCAACAGGCTGAGCTAAAACGTCAGCGGGAGATTGAGCAGAAACGTCACGACGAGGAGCAAAACACGCAGGAGATCAACCGGCAGGTCAACGGAAGTTTCCTGACCGAGCAGCCAGACGTTTTCAACATTGGCGGCGGGCATCAGTAAGTTTCACGACAACAGGCAGCAAAGCGCCCCATGTCTGATATCTCACCGGTGCTTTCGTAGGATCCGGGTAGATATCTTCAAGGGCATGACACCTGCCCAGAAGCAGTACATTCAGCAGGTTCAAGACAAGCAGCGCCAGGATGCAGAGGTGAGCTAACGAAGACTCTCCGGAGTTTCCTTTCAGTCGATTGGTACTCAGATATCCCACCTCAGATGAAGAAGGAGGCGAAGAAACAGGAGCAGGAGCGAATTGCACGCCAGGAGGCGGCCAACATAAGAGCTGCGATGCTGTTGGAACGAGAGAAGGCGCGCCAGGTGCGCGAGGAGGCCGTGGGGCTGCGAGAGGAGAACAAGCTCAAGGCTGAGGAGCAGAAGATGAGGTACATGTCCCGTAGTGTTGATTTGGTTTTCCCAGGTGGAAAACTGACAATGATTGTATCCGAATCGTAGGCAATACTACGTCAACCGAGTCCTCTACACGAACAAACCGACCGACGACTACTTTGGGCAGTTCAACACTACCAGTCGGTAGAACTCCCACAACCCTCCATTTGTTCATCCCAACCACCGGACAGTTCCCATTGTTGAACAGCTAGACGTCCAAAACAACTGGCATGTGATTCGCGCTTTACGGATGAGGGTGCAGTAGAAAGTTGATGCAAGGGGTGGAGAAAGCCGCGGGGTATTAGGGGGTTTAAAGATTCCCGGATCACATGACCGAGCACTTGTCCTTGGCCTTCGACAGACTTGCACCACTTTTGTGATGTGCCGACTTGTGCGTCGGCGACGCGGACGCACCTGAATTTGCATTTGCGGTGGTATTTGCGGCGGGTTTATGCTGCCTCTCGAGATGCATGGCGGTCTGTCTATCCTCCTCTTTCTGCATTGCTAGTGCGAGAGCGTGATCGGCGGCGGCCTCTGGGTTGTCCGGATTGGGATTTATCGGTGACATCACGTCGGCATAGTCTCCGGGACCGATGATCCCAGTGCTTTGAGGTCCGTCGGAACCTCTCGAGCCATGTTGAGCGGGCGCGCCGCCTGATCGGTCCGGATGGAACGGAATGAAGTATCCGTCGACGAAGCTGGAATCACCTTCCACGTTATCCATGGTTTCCCAGACAGCCCCGCTGGCTTTCAAGAACGACTCATCGGTCACCAGGGTAAACAATCTGACGGATCCGTCCATGTCGACGCGCTTGTACAGCGTCGAGAAGTGATTGTTTCGAAAAAGCACCGAGAGAGAGTTGGCAGGAAGAGTCTCGCACAATGTTTGCAGCCCATGATACGTCAGTTGCGACGCGGAGGCGGCAAGGAAGGAACTGCAGACCAAGCCATCGTGGATCTCGTCCTCACGAGTGGGCGTGGCGGACTCGGACTCGTCGATCGCTGGACCTTTTCCTTTTCGGTCCGCGGGTGTCTCCTGCGCGGAAGCCACGTCACCCGCGATGATCTGTTCGACGACGCGGTTGTAGCTCCCGCACTTTCGAACGATCACGCGGTGAGTCTCGTCGTCCTGTGGATCAACAGTCCATCCGTGACAGAGCTGGATTTTGAACAGATCAAAGACGAGGAGAGCGGGCGTCACCTCGAACGATAGAGGAGAGTCGAACCGGACGTTGACGTCGAGGCCAGTTTGGAGGGTCTAGGCAGGAGAGCGGCTACTGGTGAGTTCCTTTGCTATGCTTCTCCGCGGACAAACTCTATGAAGGCCGCGCAAACATACGGGAAAGATCTCGAACACGTCGGTCAGATTTCGAGAGAAATCGGTAGAGGTTGGTGGACCGGCCGGCAAGGAATCCGTGTCCAAGCTCTCCGCGCTGATACCTCCCGATGGCATATGGGTAGCGACCCACTCCCCAACGAGCTCGACGAGGTGCTCGTAGTCTACGTGCTCGCGTTGGTAAGGCAGCGTTACATCCCCGCGCAGGAGGAGCACGTTCGAGAGCGCAAGCAGCGGACAGGGGCCATTTCGATTCTGTGTGATGATACGAAGATGTTTCGGTGTGTCCGTGTGCGGATCCACCCATACGATCGGCTTTAAACGATAGGTCTTGTCCGGAGGAGGTGCTGCCTGACGCACGGGAGGGGTTGACACTGACTTGACATCCGACTCGGGAACAACCGACGGAGCTTGCGAAGCCGGAGGGTCGGATGCGATGTGCAGGGTGTGGAGTTCGGGAAGGGGCAGCGGAACTGCCGCAAGCTCATTGTTCGTCGCTGTGAGGGCCGCAGGCAGACCCGCGACGGGTTGTGGTGATGAGGGATCGTGAGCGACGTTGGGTGGGTCGAGGGGAGGTGGTGGTGAGGACATTGTGAGTTGTGATATCTTGGACTGGTAACAGGGAGTATCCTGGTGGGGGGGGGGGGGCGGTGAGTACAGTTTCGCTACACACACCACCCTATCGTATAGCCTAAAAGGGGAAGGAAGAGATTCGGGATGCGTGAAAAAGAAGAAGGCCTCACCAGACGCAGAGTATCGCAGAGTATCGCAGAGTACAGGGTACAGTGTCAAGGAGAGAGAGAGAGAGAGAGTGAGAGGGAGAGAGGGAAGGGGAAAAGCCTTGCCGCAGACTCACACACCTCTCTCCTCTAAGGGAAAGCGGCGGCACGCGTCCCCCTTGGTCTCGCGCGTCGTTCGGCCACAATTGCCCCACAAGAAGATGCCATGACCTGCACGAAAGTGTAGGGAACGCATACACGATGGGTGGAAGCTTGCCGTCCATACGCATCTTCTCTTTCACTCAACAGTCGAACCACAGCTCCTACTGCCGCAGCCTGCACCGCATGCTAACCTCCCCTCCATCTTGGGCGGTTGACACGCGAACTTTCGGGGTGGCTGTGAACCTTATGTGATTCGAAAGCCCTTGCTCCTTTTCCCGTGCCTGCAGTCAGCATCACAGTCTTTTTACTCGCAGGCATCGAACGACCCTTGCGAACGACGACGTGTTGAAAACCCCCTCTGTGTAGTAGCGGCATCGCCTGGCTCAGATGGACATGGATGCGCAGGGAGATCGAGCTGGATGGCCGCGTACCGCTGCAGCGCTTCTCTGTCTGGGAATGTGGTGCTTGCTCATGTTCTTCTGCGTGGTCGGCACAGCAATAATGTATGTCCTCCAAGCCGTGGCATGGAATGGAGAATCCTCGTACTGATACTTTTTCTGCTGTTTTACTAGACGATCCCGATACAGGAATGGTCCTGTCTTAATTCCAACGTTGCCCGGAGAGAAGCCTTCTGGAGTGACCATCATCCGTCCCCTGAAAGGACTCGACTCGAACATGGTCGAAAACCTCTCATCCTCTTTTCGTCAAACGTATCCGATCTTTGAGATTCTTTTCTGTGTGGCCGATCCCGAAGACCCGGTCATACCGGTGGTTCAGGAACTGATCGCATCAAACTCGCAAGTGGATGCGCGGCTTTTCATCGGTGAGAGCGGCGATTCTTTCTGTCTTCCAAAGTTCGTCCGTTTCTGATGTGAGTAATGTTGTGCATAGGATGCCACGAAACCGGCGTAAATCCGAAAATCAACAATATGCAGCATGCCTGGGAGGCTGCTCAGTACGACATCATATGGATCATGGATAGCAACGTGTCTGCGGATCCTGGATGCATGCAACGCTCCGTCGCAGCTCTTTCCCAACCGCAGATCGGTCTGGTTCACCATCTTCCATGCGGCGTCCGTGCCCAAACCTACGGCTCGTCGCTCGAGCAGACCTTTTTGAACACCGCTCACGCCAAGATGTACGTGACGATCAACAAACTTGCCGTCGCCTCTTGCCTCATCGGCAAATCCAACATGTTCCGGAGATCAGACCTCGCCGATGTCGGGGGCCTCGCATACTTTGGAAAGTACATGAGTGAGGACAATATCATCGGGGAGGCCCTGTGGGCAAAGGGACTCAGGCACGCCATGACCACCGACCTTGCTTACCAGACGCTCGGCAGCCTGTCGGCCAGAGACTACTTCGATCGTCGCGCACGATGGATCCGCATCCGAAAGTACACGGTCACCGTCGCCACCCTCACTGAACCTCTGACGGAGTCGATCGTCAATGGACTCCTTGCTGCGTGGAGCTTGACCGTCCTCGCACCGCAGATTCCCACACTCCCGTTCTTGGCCTTCCATTTCGCGGTTTGGCTTGCCAGTGACTGGATCATTGCCACCACGCTTGATCCTGCTACCAGGAACACTCGTACCGCGTTCTTCAAAGCTTGGGTCGTGCGAGAGCTCGCAACTTTGCCACTGTGGATCTATGCCATGGCTGGAAGCACCGTCGAGTGGCGAGGGAAGCTGTTCTGGCTCAACAGCGACGGAACTGTGCAGCCTGCCGGCAAGCCTTGGACAGAGCGATGCTACGCTTACATGGTGCAGAAAATGCGAAACGCCAACTCAGCAAGCCTGGCTTCACGCCTCAAGTGACTTGGCCTGGACGATCTTTTTACGGCATGCGTTGGACGGAGGTGCGCTGGTCGTGACCTCGCTTCACAGGACCCATCCGTTTTCGAAAGAATCTGCCACTCTGCTGTCTAGAGAACTTCACTATTAACTTATTGGTCTTTGGCGGTTGTGCTCAACTTTGACCCGGAGTGGGACCGGCGCACCGGTATAGGACCTGATTTAGCCTTGACAGCGTGGGTTTTGGAAGGTGCCTGCGAGACATCCCAGTTTCTCTCGCTTGGACCATTGGGACGTCCCAGAGGAATTATATCAAGGGTTCAGAGCGGCCAGGAAACGCGGTCAGCAATCTCCCTCACGTGAATGCTATGCGGAAAGATTGCGACTTCGTGAATAAGAAGAACTGGCTCATGGTTCATTCTGATTTTCTACAAGGTAGCCTCGGCGGTTTTGGTTGCGACCTTGCGCTTGCTGATCCGTCCCGCCGCCGATGCCCGAGCTTCAGCGGTGGTGGGTACGATCGGCCTGCTGGCGGGGTCGAACTCTTGGAACTCCCTGTCGGCCAACCGCTTCCTGACAAAGTGGGGCAGGACCCTGGGAGGCACGCGGTTCCCGGGCTGGGCGGCCAGGAACCTGGTCCGGATGGGAAGTCCAGCGGCGGCCACCCTCATGGCCTTCTCCGCCAGCTCCCTCCTGACGCCCTTGACCTCAATGAGGACCTTTCCCTCGGCGACCCAGGTGGCAAAGTAGTCGACGGCGCCCTTCCCCTTTCCCATTCGGGTCTCGGCGCCCTTGGAGGTGACGGGTCGGTCGGGGAAGCACTTTAGGAAGAACCGGGAACCCTTCTCCGGCTTGATGACCCTTCGGATGGCGGTCCGAGCGCTGTCCAGCTGCTTGTCGCTCAACCTCCCTCCCTCGAGGGCCTGGAGACCGTAGTCGCCATAGTAGACGGTCGTCCCGCGGATGGACCCTCCGCTGCGGGAGGGGTAGAAACCCTTCTGAGCCTTCTTGTACTTTGTCCTGCGAGGCCGGAAGTTGGCGACGGCGTGGCGGTGCTGGGAGAAGGCGTGGGGGACGGGCGCGGGCGCGCAAGGGTGGAAGGCGGAGAGAGGGGTTGGAAGGAAGGAGTTTCGGGGGAGTGGTGATGCGGTGGGGCGGAGGAAGGCGGAAGAGAGATTTCGGGAGAGACCTTGTGGCTGACGTTGTTGCGGTACTGTTCGTGCGGAACTGATGCGAGCCACATGCCGGAAGACGCGAGGAAAGAACATGTTGGAGTATTGGCGTAGGTTGGTCTCGCTCAGCAGATCTCGAGGGGGGAAGGCCACGGAATGGGCAAGTAGGTTTTCTTTTTGCGCTGCCGGACGACGGACCTCTGACGGACCTGCATATGCGCGCTTCCACGCGTTCCCAACCCCTTGGCCCTCATTGCCACTAACGATCAAGAATTGCGACTTCTCCTCCCTTGTACACGACTTGGTAAACTTCTCGCTGGCGCCATACATCGTTCCTTTCACTCCTGATAAATCGCGAAGGCGGCAATGACTGACGACGGCATGCAATCGCTCATGGCCGGCATGGACAAAGTGACGCCCGACGGGGGCATCCTCAAAATCACCCTGAGAGAGCCCGAAGACAAGTCCCGTCCCGCACCAAGCTGGTTTCGAGGCGTCAATGCCCGATTCCACTACTCGGTGTTTTTGTACTCACCGGAAGGAGGAGCTAGCCAGTCCAACAACAAGTCAGAAAAGCCACCAGTGCACGATCCGAACTGTTCCCACGATCACAGCCATGATCACCACAAGGACCACGACCATGCACCGAATCCACGCGTTGGGTCGGAGGGAGGGGCTGATGGGACAGGGAGGCCGGTTCGACGAAAGGTGGCGGATTCGAGGGACGACGGGCAGGAGCCGTTCGAGCTTCGGATAGGCTACAGGTTCTCCGTCCGGGCGATGGAGCTGGCTGTGACGTCCATGCGGGTCGGGGAGAAGGCGCGGTTTTTGTGCATGCCAGAGTACTGCGAGGTAGCTACTTGACTCTGCTATGTGGGAAAAGAAGATCAACATCTTGGAAGCGAGATGATCAAACGACTCTCCCGCAGGGCTACGTGCAACTCGCCAAGGTGCTGAAGCAGGAGAAGGAGAACCGCGAGAATGCCAAGAAGGGGCTGGCTCCCAAACGGATCCAGGGATGTTGCGCGCACGCTATGGCCGAGGAGATGGAGGCGCAGGAGGACCTCGCAGAGCTCCACGGCGTCCCGCTAGAGTTCGAGATCGAGCTCATGCAGGTCCAGATGCCCGACGACTACGTCCGGGAGCCGTGGGAGATGGAGACGATCGACAAATACCGTGAGGCACCCATTCGAAAGGACGAGGGCGCTGAGCTGTACAAGCGGGGAAAGTACGAGCTCGCGTTGGAAAAGTATACCCGAGCACTGTCGCTCCTGGAAAGCGTATCCACGAGTACCGTCGTGCAGGACATGACGAGGAAGTCGGAGGATGAGAACGGGCACCAGGAAATCAAATTGGAGACGCTAGCGAGCCTCACGCGGGCGTGTCGCTTGAACTACGCTGCATGCAAGCTCAAGCTCCAGGATTACCCACCCGTTGTCGTCCAGTGCACAGAGGTCCTCAACTCGGACCCCACGAACGTCAAGGCCGTGTTTCGACGTGGACAGGCTTACACGCGCATCGGGAGGGATCTCGACCTTGCTCAGGCAGATTACGAGCGCATGGAAAGCTTGCTTGAAAAGAGTGGGAACGTCGACAAGCAGAGTTCAGAATGGAAAGAGCTTCGTGCCGAGCAATTGTTGCTGCAGACTAAACTAAAAGCTCATCGCGAAAAGGAACGCAAGATGTTTGGCAATATGTTTGGATAAAGCCCGGACATTACATCTGTTGTTTTTCTGCAGATGCATACTATAATACCATGTCTACGGCGCCGCTTCAGTTACTATCCAGAATAGGTTTCGTCTAGGCTTCTATCACGATCTCCGATACCGATTGCAAAATCATGCGGTAAAACCTCTTCCACTCCAGGGGATCACCCTGAATGACGCTGATGATAAGCCTGCTTGAAAGCTTAGAGGCAGGCACCGTCAAACCCAGTCAAAATCTTACCTTGCTCTTCCGGAATGCCACGAGTCGCATATCAGAACCAATGGGCCGGATATGGACCTCTCCGTGCATAGGGCATTTCCGTTTGTCCACGGTCGTGAATGTGATCTGTTACGCGGCGTATGAATGACGGTCGGTGGAACCGAGCCCAATTCAATGCCCAACAACTCACCTTGCGGGTAACCGGGTTGGTTTTATGTGGAACAATCAGAGCCTCGAGAGCATTTTCAAGAGTCTCGCGGATGAACTCCACGGACTCTGCGCTGTAAAAGCGCGTCAGACGGACAGATGGGAAGAGCTCAGCAAACTCGCCTCGATCCGCTTGAGTCTGCTCAAGGAGGGATGCATCAGAATCTCGACAGGTTCGTCAACAGACAAACGATATTATACTCACCGCGGACTGCGTAGCGGACTCCTGTTCATTGACTATGTGCTGCGGTTGCGAAAAGGAAGCGAATCCGGGTCGATCATCCGAGAGCATGTTGCGTCCTTCGTAGGCGTCCGCCCGCATGTCCGTTGGTTGGGAGTGAGCCAGGCTGCACGATGGTTTTCCTCGAGTGAGTTCCGGTTAGGACGCATGTATGAATCCCCGGGGCTCTTACATTTCCATGGGGCCCGGTCGAATGTCCTCTGGTTTGTGTCCCATGCTGACGATCATTCTTTCGGCAAGTTTGACGGGATTATTGCACTTTCCTACAATTACGCAGTTCCGTCAGCGAGCGCCGTTTTAGGCGAGACTTCATCATTATACCATTGGTCAGGAAAGGATTTGGCCTGCATACATGAGAGTAGTTAAGGGTCAGCCTCTCTTGCAGCACAAGGGATCTGCTACGACTCACCGATTGACCCAAGCGTTGCTTTTGAGGGCTTCCATCGAAAACCTTGCTTGCGGATCAGTGTTAAGTATCCCCATTAGCAACTCTGCTCGCAAAAAAAGAAAGAGCATGAGAAGATCAGCCGCTCATGCATGGCAGGCAGCCCATGAAACAAATAAGTCCACACCCAGCACATGATTTGGAAGCTCGTTCCAGGGTGCATACTGCAGTTTCTTCCTGTAATGTGTTACATAGTACACGTACTCTGGGTCGTGCTTGGTGGGCTCTCCCCACGGCGTGTTGCCGGCCATCAGAACGAACAAAATGATGCCCGTTGCCCAGATGTCACATCGATCCCCGTCGTATCTCAAACTATGTATCTAATCAAAGTAAGACTCGTGAGGAAGGAGTTCGACGCCTTCGCCGTTTTTAGAGATACCGTACCTCGGGTGCCTGGAGAGCAACAGACACAAACGGTCAGACGTATAAAGGCAGACTGCAGCCGGAATTGTCTTCTTACCACATAAGGCGGAGTTCCGCACGGGGTAGTGAGCGTGCGTCTTTGGCCCTTGTACATGAACACGGTGGCAAGACCAAAGTCGCTGATTTTGAGGTTTCCTTTTTCAGGGGTCAGTGCGAGCGTTCTTGGTTTCACGGACTCATGCCCGCACATACTTACCATCATGGTCCAGGAGAATGTTCTGATCAAGTTCGAAGCACTCAATCAGTAGCGGCTCGAAATGTCAAAGACCATGATCGCGGGGGGACAGACCTCGGGTTTGAGATCCCGATGTGCCACGCCGCGGGAATGCAGATGCTCCAGTCCTGCCAGAAGCTGCAGAAAGTACATGTGCGCCAGCTCCTCCTCCACGCCGACGTCAGGTTCTGTGCGAAAGGAAGGATATGCAGGTCTCCCGTCAGAAACATGGACGCTCCATCCGGGTTGATATCCTTCGTGCGTGCACACACCGATGCGATCAAACAATTCTCCGGCGGCGGCGTAGTCGAGCATCATGTACATGTACGCGTCGTCCTCAGCAGCGTTGATCATCCGTATGACGTTCTCATGGCGAACGGCCGAGTGGATTTTGATCTCCTTGTGCAGAGCTGCGAGGGCCCTGGCTCCCTCCTCTCCCGTCTTTTTCCGAACGAGCTTCACGGCCAAGGTCCGCCGGGATACAGGATCGAATGCGAGCTTCACCCTTTGGAGAAAGCAGCTTAGCCGTTGTTGAACAGCAGACGAATCGCTTTTCGCATATGATTTGCTCCGCCAAGCTCAGAGCACCAGCTTACTTTCCGTTGGCACCCTCGCCTGAACGGTTGAAGGTCAGCCTTCAGAGGTCGCGACTCACAGCCTTCACGAGCACTCTACCGATTGTCTCTCCGAGCTCGTAGCCCAGGATTGATTGGGCGTGGCTCGCTTGGAGCATGGTTTGCTCTGCAAAGCTATGCCTTCTCTATCTCGGAACAGGGACACAGAGAGTCGGTCAACCAAAAGAACAGGGGAAACGAAAAGGACAGCCGCAGGGAGGCAGGGCAGCAGTCCACACCCAGCAGAGGGGGGAGGAAAAGGAGAGAAAAGTGTGTGTGTCCGAAACTCGCGGACGTCAGTGACAAACATGAAAGAGCAGGAGACGCGCAGCAACCATTTTTTTCGAACTGCGCGCATCTTGATATGGCGGACGTTGTGAGGTAGATTTAGATGCAAGACGGCAGGCACAACGAGAAACCGAGCAAGTGGAGGCAACAATGCAAGTGGCGAGGAAGATGAGTGAAATTGACATGCTGCTGAATGAAAGCTCTGCAAGAGATCTGTCTTGTCGTAAGAGATCTCCTATACGAGCTCTCGTGGACCTTGGCAAAACTGTCTGCTAAGCTTCAGAAGCAATAAACCACTCGCTGATATGGTTTTAGCATTCTGCTTGCACTCGTTTTGCGGCATCTGGAAAGATGCCTGAAGCGCCTTTGTTTAGGCGTTTGCAGTTGTGCGCAGCACGGCTGCCCTAAGGGTTTCGACAGATGGGCTGTTAGGATAATGATGCCATCTCAAGTCTCGTCGGCTGCGAGCTGCGAGCAGCAGAGTTGCCATATCTATAGTAGGCTCCTCGATTCGTTCGGTTGAGGAAGACGAGGGGACTGAGCCGTGTCGTTTTCGAGGAAGCCAGGATCGGTGCTAACCTAGTGATGCTGTCTTTTGCAGCGAAGCCTCAGTGACTGTATACGGTAGGCATCCTTGTGGCAACAACCGGTCATCTACCACATGGCCAGGAGGGATGTCAAGCATGACAGGCAGGTTCGAGTACCGTTAAAGTCCGAAGAATCTGAGCGCTAAGCACTCATTCTTTTGACCTTGCAGGCTGTCCAAAGTACGTTCTTAACCGCGGGCTTTTGCGGGCTTCTCAAAGAGCGAACCCTCATTAACCCTTCGTGCAGCGCTGCAATCGTTCAGGCAAAGAAGATTGGTGCTGATGGTTTTTCTTAGAGGCTCAATGAGTAGATGAACATTGGTCGGATAGGCTTCCTAGCTACGTATGATCCTGCCGAGTTTAGTTCAATTGCACGAGGTATCTGGATTGGCAAGGCTATGATCACCTTTCTGTGACTCAGCGTTAGCCAGGAGAATGGTTTTTCATATTGCGGATAAGTTTTTGCATGTACAACGTACACGGTAAGGCAATGTGGACGTCCAATCGAGTTTGTGTATCGTGTCCGAGAGGCCAGATCAGCCACCGGCCCGCAGTGACTCCGACAAGTGCCTACGGTTGCCCTTCGACTGCATCTTCCGCTACATCAGCATCTTCCAACCCAAATACCAGCAGAAGTCCTCAGTCTTTACCTCTCCTGCTATCCAGAGGGTGCCCTCTTCCGTCTTTCCGTGTGCCAATATCGAAAGTTACGATGCCTGCTGCAAGACCGGTCAGCGGACATGTCTGCAAGCTTTGCGAATTCCTCTGTCCTTCACAACAAGCACTCAGCCGTCACACGGAGAACCTTTGCGAAAGCACTATTGTCTCAAGACAATGTAAGGAATGCAAGCGTGTCTTCAAATCCCGACCTGCCGTGATCAGTTGCACCCACGAACTTGAAAACTGTAAGTCGGTGTTGCCAAGTCCTGTGCCCTTAACCTAGCCAGGACCTTACCTCATGCGCTTAGATGACGAAGAGGGTTATATTCCATGCCCTGTGCGTACCTGTGATGGAGGGTCCTACTCTGAGAAGGGCTACTTTGCTCATTTCAAGGAGGAGCACGGGAGACCAGCACCTGAAGCACCTGTGCCGAAACCGATCGTCCGCCCGCCGCACTCTCCGTATACGCCCCGTTCGGCTGTGAAGAAACCATACTCTTACCAGACCCCAGTCCCTCCAGTCGCGACACCTCGAAGCGCGCAAAGGCAGCAGCAGCGAAGAATGCCTTCGCAACACATCTCACCGGCAGCAGCCCCGGAAACCCCGTTTGAAATTCACCATGCAGAGGGGCCCCCTGAGATCACGGTGGCACCGGTGCCAACCGAATACACCTTTCCGCAGCGTCGTATTCTCACTGTTCAGTCTCAAGGATTTCAGTACATCCTGACGGTGTCATTTGACCTTGACCTGTGAGTTCGAGACGACAGACGGCAAGGCTCCCGGAATCATTTAACGAGAAAGCATTACTAGGAACTCGCCAGATGTCTGTGCCATGGCGGCAAAGATCAGACAAGATCCCAAAATCAATGCGGATTTTCAGGAAGCGGTGCAAGCTGTCATCACGAAGTTTGTGAATGGGGATGATCACGATAGCAACGGAGTCTTTTCTGGCGGAAATAATGGATACGCTGTACATTACGGTATGCGTCGACGCATTCGGACTGGGTAGTTTGGGGGCCCGCCTTTGAACGTCACTCATTTCGGGCTCATTCACAGCTCGAAGACCCTGGTCAAAGTGCGAAAGAATTCTTTACAGCCATAAGGGCCTGAATGACCTGATACCCTCCGGCGGACAGATTGAATTTACGCTGAAGATAACTCCTGGTTCCCGATCATCTGTGTCAGCTAGCACGGAGCCAACATTTGATCAGCAGATGGACATCCTTGACCACGAACCTTCTCCCAACCTGTAAGGAACTGCTAGCAAGCTCCTTTCTTGTGGCGTGCATCTAACCAAAACTTTTGTGCAGTCTTGAAGAGCCTTCGAATCAAGACGTACCCGAGGTAGAAACTCCCGTGGACTGGTCTGGGATACTACCAGTGGAGGACAGCTACGCGGAGCAACTTTTACCTGCCTCCTCACCAGCGCCAGCGTCTCTCGAGTAAGGCCTCTTTGATGTGTTTCGCCACGGAAAGCTCGAATTGATGCGCTTTGTTTTCTTTCAGAGCGCTTGCGTCCACAAATTCCGAGTGAGTTAAGCGATTCCAGAATTAAAGGCTTGCCCAGGAATACTCATTTCTTCCCTCATAAGGTTCGATGTTCCTCTCATCTGCAGCCCGCTTCAAAAAGCACCACCTGCACAAGCTTCTTCAGTCTCTCCTGCTCGAGCCTCACCTATGCTCTCCGCAAAATCAGAACCTCACGACGCTCCCCTTGAACCACTTTACCCATCTCTAGAACCGCTGTATCCCACAAACCTCTTGGACACCCCAGCGCGCGCGTCACGCTCTCCCCGGAAACGAAAACACAGCCCGAACCTGACCGTTACGTTGCCGTCGTCGAGGATAGTGGAATCGCCGCTTCGGAAACGACCACGCTTCTTAGGTGGCGCTCCCACTTTGGAAAGTCCATCGTCTTCCCTCTCGAGCGGTCGTCTATCGGAGGATGATCGGAACGCCATAGTGGAAGCCTGTCAGAACGTCCCGGCGTCACCCCTGCCGTTTTCGCCTACCCATTTCACCATCAACAAAACGTTTGTGGTGCAGCAGAGTCTTCGAGAGGGCTTGATGAGGTTTGTGAGATGCATCTCCAAACCAATTGCATGGAACGCTGATTCAGTCTACATTCGTCCGTAGCTCGGTGATCACGCCAATCAAGCGGGCCTTGTTTGGAATTTGAGCAGAGCCCCCTTAGCATTCAAACGAACATACTCCAACCATACCCAGGTTCAGAAGCATTGGATGAGTCAACTGCATGTGTTTGTTAGCGCAGCCTCGGCGCATCCAACGTAGCGCCATAATATGATTCTTATACCGTTCGTTTTCTATCGGGCGAGGTATAGTTCTGTACTGCCGCGTGCTACTTGGATTGCTGCAGAACTATATACCAAGTCACTTTTTACCGCTTCCCGGGGGAGGTCCGATGATGATACCGTCCTCCTGCTGAGATGTAGTCGCCCGTTCCGCCAAACCGCTCTCGAGGTCTTTGAAGGATACTTCGCCCGACCCTCTTGGCAAGGGCTGTACAAAGTTTGTCAGGGAAGGCAGTCTTCGTGCGCGTTACCAGCGACCATGCTCACCTTGGGCTGAGAGGGATCTGGCTTCCATCCGATCTATTTGCATCACCAGGCTTTAGTCGCACAGACCTCTGCTTTGTTTCCAAGGTATGAATTTTACGCTTACCATGTATATGATTTGGAACGTCGCAGGTATACTGCCATCCTCCGTTGCGTATATCTCTGCGCGGATTCAGTCAAGCGTACACCAATCAAACGTGAAGGTGACTAAATTGCCTCACCCTTATAGGCAGCTGCAGCAGCTAGTAGGACGTCTTTCGACAAGAAAGGTTTCCTGGAAAACTATTATTGAGCGACCCGCACAAACGAGCAACCGCTATGCAGTCCCCTGGAAAACGTACCGTGCTGCTACAGCATTGTTCTCGCCCATCGCGCGCAGGTCATCCATGAGTTCAAACATGGATGGGTAACCAACGTTGATCTCGTCCACGTCCACTGCAAATCGAATCAACGTAAGCTGGGGCTCGTTTATGCCAATAAAGCGCAGCGTGAAGTACCAGTGATGAGGTTAAAGCCAGCGCGCTGCAGTAGGCTTGCCACATCCTTGATTTCTGCGCCATGTCAGTACAAGGGGTCTCATCATGTCGATGCCCAATTCACGTACCGGTCATGGGACTGACGTGAGGTGAAACCCCTCCCTCTCTGTCGATCTCTGCCAGTTGGAGAGCAGTTCTACCGTCAGGATCGCGTCAGTTGGGATTTCATTTAGTGGAAACATGTCCACGTTCGACGCACCGAAGCTCGTAAAGAGTTTCGCCGCCGAACATGGCGCCGATGAAGAGCCCATCGGGCTTGAGAGCTCGCTGAGCTTGTATCAGGGTTCCAGGAATGTCGTTCACCCAGTGTAAGCTGAGACTGCTGATGATGGCATCGACGCTATTTGCTTCGAACGGCAGAACTTCTTCATCGCCGACCATTCGCTCGACAGGGACTGATGTTGCCACCAACGTCAGATGCATTACAAGAGGTCAGATGCGGCGACGCTCGATCGTACCTTCGTATGTCTTGTCTTGATCCCGATACAGCATCTTTTCTGAAGCACAGTCAGCCTGCCGCGCCTGGATTTTCCGCCCCCTCCGGACTTCCGATCCGAACCTGACATGTCGTACATGACAAGCTTGTTCAGCATGTCCTTATCCACACATTTCGCTATGTGACCCGCACCCGCACCCATCTCCACTATCGTCGAGAACCGCCGCTTGATGTCCTGGATTGGAAAACGTCAGGAACCTCGTCGAGGTTCGAGGAAAGAAATTGCGGCTACGAACCAGCAAGCGGTCGACCAGTCGCTCCGCAACTTCATCCTTGAGATAGTCCACGTCCCGACTCCCGGGTTGAAGAGCTGCCCGATCGCGTTGCCGCCTTTTGGCTTGCCGGTTGAAGATGTGTTGTGTTGGCGGAACGCTGGAGGACGTTGCAAAGCGCGTAGAGTTGAGGGAAAGAGGAAAAGAACTGCAACTAGTCCATACGGGGGCGGCCCGCCGTAAGGCTGCAAGGCGTAAGCAAGGTCCCATTGTTGCGTGCTGTTGCTCGTTTGCAGCTTCTACGTTTGTCAAAGTATAAGGGGATTCCCTGCACGATCGGCAATTTGGCATGGAGGAGGCAGAGGGGGAAGAAACTCGACAGCCACTACTGTTTGCGGGTGTCTCGTCGCTCTCTCTCTCGCTTCGACTCTTCGTGTCATGCCCTCCTCGCTAAAACCGCAAACACATTGTACGCGAAGCGACTTCCAATGAACTCGTTACCGACCCGCATTGGCTCCTCAGGTCGTCACGACTCTGCGCAAACTAGTGGTCTGCTCGCCCGAGTCCTTCAGCTCTTCTCGTATCTCGCCCATCTGGTCGGAATCTTCATGGACGGGCTCGCGTCTCTGTTCTCTCGGTTTCGACCGAGTCCGACCCTCGTCCTGAAGAACCGTCGCCTTTCCATCATAAAGTCCTTGGGTGAAGGAGGTTTCAGCTTTGTCTATCTTGTGCGAGACGCCAGTGACGGCGCTACGTATGCGTTGAAGCGTGTCCGGCTGCAGCTGCCGGAGCACGAGGAACGGTTCAAGGCAGAGGTGGCCGCGCACCGGGCTGTCAAGAGTCCGTATGTGGTTCCCATGGTGGATGAAGAGCTGGTAAAGGATGGGAAGGGCGCGGCGGTCGAGGGGCTTTTGCTTCTGCCGTTTTTTGAGCGGGGTACGGTACGTTTCGTCACTGGTCTTTCGCGCCGAATGCACATGCGCTGACCATCGCAACGTACAGGTGCAAGATCTGATTGATCGAACGACCCCTACCGATTTCGTCCCCCTTGCTCGCATTCTAAGGCTGGCCATAGATGTGTGCTCTGGACTGAAGGCTTTCCAGTATGATGCACTGCCAACCCATTCAATTTGCCGAACATGCCCGCTGAACTATTTCCTTTCATAGCTCGCATGACCCTGCCCTCGCCTTTCGCGATCTGAAGCCTGCCAATATTTTGATCAACACTGAGGGGCAGGGCGTGCTGATGGACCTGGGTTCCGTGGCACCGGCGAGAGTGACTCTCACCTCGCGCCGAGAAGCCCTGGCGCTGCAAGAGCTGTGCGCCGAGACGGCAACTGCCCCGTTTCGTGCGCCCGAGCTGTTCGATCCACCATCGAGTGGCGTCGTCGATGAACGAACGGACGTGTGGGCGCTGGGCTGCACCATCTATGCCATGGCATACCGGATGTCTCCATGTAAGCTCGGACGTGGGCATTGGACAGGTATCACATAATGTAGCTGACCTGCGTCTTGACCCACAGTTGACGGTACAACCACAGCCACGATGAGTGGACGTGTTTCCTTTCCCTCGCGAGACCCGTACGGCCCAGCTTTCCGTCAACTCATCGAGTCTGCGCTGGCTACCGATTACGGGAGACGACCTACCGTGATGGACATACAAGAACGGTGTCGGGTCATGTTGCAGGGAGCGGACGGTGGAGATGGACAGGTGTGACAGAGCGATGTACAACTTAGACCGAGCAAATCACATACCATATCTCAGCATCCTTCCGTTCGAGGCTGAAGTCTGGACGTTTGATGAGGCAGCAATTTGAGGCTTGGAGGCTCGTGAGAACCGAGAAGGCGAGAAGGGGTGAGAGCTTTCGACAGAGACGCGACGGGTGCCTTTCCTCGCACCCTTCTCTCTGCTCTTCCCATTTTCCCATCCTGTGCTTTTTCCCCACCGACCACCACGGGGTCTTGCATCCATCCATCCATCCATCCATCCGTCCATTCCCCCCGTCGGCCCAGGAAAGCCACCCATCCATCGGCATCGTCGACACATCGCATCCCACCTACGCCAACAACCAACGACTAGGTCGCCGATATGCTCGTACTTTTCGAGACCCCCGCGGGTTATGCCCTCTTTAAGCTGGTGGACGACGGGAAAATGGAGACTCCCGACGACCTTTACAAGGACTTTGAGACTGCCGACCAGGCAAACAAGACGGTGAAGCTGAAGGCATTCTCAAAGTTTGAGAACACCACCGATGCTTTGTCGGCTGTCACCGCCCTGGTGGAGGGAAAGATGTCGAAGAACTTGAAGAAGTTCCTGGTCGACGAACTGAACGAGAAGGACCTCAAGGAGAAGCTTGCTGTCGGAGACTCTAAGCTCGGTGAGTTCTGGGGAAGAGCTTAAGTCAGAGGGGCTCGAGAAAGACAAAAAAAAACGGACCGGCCGAAACATGAACGGATTCCTTACATTCCTCGGTCAACAGGCAGCGCTATCGCTAGCAAGCTTGGCATCAGCGTTGTGTCCGATGCCGCCGTGAACGAGCTTATGCGCGGCATCCGGTTCCAGCTTTCCTCGCTCATCTCCGGTCTTCCGCAATCCGACATGAACGCGATGGTTCTTGGTCTGTCACACTCCCTGTCCCGATACAAGCTGAAGTTCTCACCCGACAAGGTCGACACTATGATCATTCAGGCCATCGCACTGCTTGACGATCTGGACAAAGAGCTCAACACCTACGCCATGCGTGTGAAGGAGTGGTACGGATGGCATTTCCCGGAAATGGGAAAGATCATTGTGGACAACCTCGCATACTCGCGAGTGATCAAGGTCATGGGCTTCCGCAGCAACGCGGAGGAGACCGACCTGTCTACTGTCCTTCCTGAGGAGCTTGAGTCGGAGCTGAAGGAAGCCGCGAAGATTTCCATGGGAACTGAGATCAGCGACGAGGATATCGAGAATATCACCTACCTGTGTGACCAGATTATCTCGATCACCGAGTACCGCACCCAGCTGTACGAGTACTTGAAGAACCGCATGGCCGCAATTGCGCCCAACCTCACGTGCCTTGTAGGAGAGCTCGTCGGCGCCCGTCTCATCGCACACGCTGGATCTCTGCTCAACCTTGCCAAGCAGCCCGCTTCCACGGTCCAGATTCTCGGTGCCGAGAAGGCTCTGTTCCGCGCGCTGAAGTCCAAACACGATACCCCCAAGTACGGACTCATCTACCACGCCTCCCTCGTTGGTCAGGCTGGTCCTAAGATCAAGGGAAAGATTGCCCGTGTTGTCGCGACGAAGGCCGCCCTCTCCATCCGTTGTGATGCCCTCGGTGACACCGACACTCCCAACGTAGGAATCCAGGCGCGCGCCAAGATCGAGGCCCGCCTGCGACAATTGGAAGGAAAGGCTGTCCGGTCTGTGAACTCTTCGGCTGCCAAGGGCAAGCCAGCGCAGAAGAAGTACGAGTTCACCGCCGGTGCCTCCTACAACGCTTCATCCGACGCTGTCGTCGAGCCAACGCCTTCTAAGAAGCGCAAGGCCACAGCCACGGAGGACGAGGCGGAAACGCCAGCTCCCGTTGAAAAGAAGGCTAAGAAGGAGAAGAAGGAGAAGAAGGCGGACAAGGAGGAGGTTGCTGAGACCAAGGAGGAGAAGAAGGCACGAAAAGCCGCCAAGAAATCCGCCGAGGCATCAGGTACGTCTCGTCTAGTTGATTTCCCCGATTGAAAGCTGCGCTAACACATGTATGTTTACAGAATCTGGAGAGCCAGTAAAGAAGAAGAAGAAGTCGAAGGCCGAGTAAGCCTTTGGTCCTCTTTCCATGCATCACCCCCATCGCAATTCATCTCCAGCGCGGGCGAGACAGTCCGTTTGCACTCTTGATCTGTGTCTTTTGCACAAGCGCCCATCCTCACTAGCCCTGTATATATTATTATTATCGATCTTTCACTTCAGTATGGATGCTTTCTATGGGAACATTCAGGGGTGTTCACTTCCTGGCTCGTACTGGCACTCTTTCTCAACTGAACATCAAGAAAATCTTGCGGTTTGGCAAGAAAGGTCAGCGTACCCCTGATATGACCTTGCTTTGAGCCTTCTCCATGGCCGATCTGTGTTTGAGAGAGGGAGGCACTCACTCTTTGAGGGCGAGACAGCGAAAGTGATTATCATCAACCACTGCGCCACTCACCGACGACGATTGCATCTATGATACATCGCACGAGTTGCACTCTCTGAAGGATCATCGTCACTGGGCCATGCGTCATCTGATCGAAGTCATAGGAGGGGGTCCACTTCTCCATCGGCTCCCGCTTGCTTCAGGAACACCTCTCCTGTTAACGTCCAGGAACGTTGGTTACCGTTTTGCTTCGACCCTTCGCCGCTCCAAACCTGCAGGCGGGTCGAAACGAAAATTCTCCACCCAAGCGCCGTGGCCGGTCCACTTTCAAAATACCGTTGCGGATGCCGCTGTGTTTCCATGTAAACCCGACAATGTCAAGGTCTTGGATGCCCCAGTCGACTTCTACGGCGCCCTCGAGGTGCGCAATCGGAACTGCGCAGAATAATGGCAAACGACGACCGTCTCATCTTTTTGCTCAAGAACAGCATGGCATCTCCACCGCTAAAGACCGAATAGTCCTTGCATCATTGTATCTTGGGACTGGCGAGGAGCGGGTGGTTCGTTCAGGCGCTTCCATCCTGTTCCCATGACATTGTTTCTCATGTCCTGTTCATAGGTAAAAGCACTGCAGTCTGCGCTCGAGAGGAATTTTGACCTTCAGGTCACTATTTTGTTTGACCATTTTCGCGGCACACGAGGGAAAAACAACTCCGTGACGATGCTAGCACCACTGCTCGCTGCGTACCCCAACCGTATTGTCGTCTCGCTATACCACACTCCTGCAGTCGGATGGCTGTTGAAGAAGATCGTGCCTCCCCGGTTCAATGAGGCATTCGGACTGCAGCATATGAAGATATATATCTTCGACAATGATCTGCTTCTTAGCGGGTGAGTCATCAACACGAAGAGGAATGGCAGCGGCAGTGAGTATTACGGGATGCCTGAAATGCAGCCCTGCGGTGAAATGCGGTCGTCCCTCATACGGTCTTGACTTCCAGGGCGAACCTCAATACGGACTACTTCACGGACAGGCAGGACCGGTATATTCTGTTCCGGAATCACGAAAAGCTGGTCGCATACTATGCCGACCTCGTCGATACAGTGTGCGGATTCTCCTTCTCAGTCACATCCCCCACCGCCCTCTCAACAATCATTCATCCGCCATTTACGCGATCTCTCCCGACGCGGCTTGACCGGCGGACAATGGGAGGTTCAGGAAGAGCCGCATTATCAGCCTTCTCGGATCGATGGCGAGCGAAGACATCCGGTTTTCGGGAAAGCATCATGCGGCGTGACGCGGGAGCACCCGGGACTGTCGTTGTTCCTGTCATTCAAATGGCGCAGCTGGGGGCAAGACAGGAAGAAGCCATGCTAACCGCTTTGCTGGGGAAAGACCTGCCGGTGCTGCCCAGCGATCCTGGAGAAGACCGTTGGACGGTCCATCTTGCATCCGGGTACTTGAACTTTCCCGCAGTCATCATGGACCTTCTCCTGAGATCGACTGCTCGCTTTTCGGTTCTCACCGCTGCGCCCGAAGCCAACGGGTTCTTTGGATCAAAGGGCGTATCCCGACATCTTCCCGCCGCGTACACGCATCTGGAGAAGCGTATCATGGACCGAGCTGCGCGGGCCGGTCGACAGGCCAGTCTGATCATCTATGAGTGGATGAGGAGTGGTTGGACCTTCCATGCTAAAGGTAGGCAGCATCGAGGTTGAGTGTTATGCTTCCGTCGGATTCTGACTCGTCGTTTCTTCGTAGGACTGTGGTGCACTCCCCCGAACGAATCGACGCCAGTGCTGACCACGATAGGGTCCTCCAACTTTGGTTACCGCTCCGTATATCGCGACATTGAAGCGCAGGCTCTTTTGATAACATCAGACCCGGGCCTTCGAACAAGACTTGAAGAGGTACGCATTTCACTTTTGTTTTCATGAGAATCCCTGTTTTCTAATGACCGGTCCACCTTGCTAGAACCGCCAAGTCTTGTGGAGTAAGGCAAAGGTTGTGGAGCGGAAGGATCTCGAGGCGCCCGACCGAGAGGTGGCAACTGGCGTAGCTATCACCACCCGTATCATACGCTCCATGTTGTAGTTGATTTTCTAGAGCGTGCGCTTCTTACTTGAATGTCAGACAGCTACATGTGCAACTGAAGGCAGCGAGACTCTCAGCCTGAAAGATCCACTGCAGCAGCAGAGACCAGAACCTTCCGCGCATTCTTTCGACAGAGTCCCAGGGACTGCCTCGTCGTTCTGGTCTCTATTGTGTGCCATAGTGCAGGATCCCATGGAGTTCGCAACTGGGACGGGGGAATTCGTGGATGGGGGGAAGAAAATGTAGAACACCTCTAGCATCCACGGGGGGTTGAGCATCCACGGGGAATCCGCTGATGGAAAATTCTTTCGTTCTCCGACAATCTTCTCCATCTTCCAGGAAGATCCGTTGAGCCGTCCTTTGAGCCGTCCTTTGAGCCTTTCGATGGGCGGGATTAGAACCGTTGTATTCGCCATGCTCTGTTGTCCTTCGGTCCATCCTTGAAGGTAACCCCGCAGATAAGAGGGGTCTCCGTACATTGGGAATATATTGGGTTCGGCGAGTTTCTTGATCATAGCAAGGGTAATCTGTACACCGTGCTTGTATCCTTCGAAATGACCGGCTGCATACAAATCAATAGGAGGCTCCTTCGATGTCTGAGGGACAGGAGCAGACGAGGCTGGAGCAGCATCGATGACTTCGGTGACTCCCTTATCCTCCCTGATGTTTCGGGAACAGTAGTGGACGACCTCCAACAAGAGCTGGATAGTGTTGTTTGCTGGGTCTGTGATGGTGTCAATGAGTCAGTTTACGGAGTCGGTGGTTGGCTGATAGAACATCATGAACCGACCTCGGGGAACTATTGATCTAGCGGCCAGCATGAGGTTAGAGGTGAAACAGCGTGCAGGATCATCCTTGTTGATGCCCGTCTCATGGCCAGCTGGGCAATAGAGAAGTTCGATGCAGGCCTCTCGTTCTTGTTCCGTTGTTGCATGGGCTATCTTCAGGAACGCTTCCTTGAAGGGAAGAGGGGAACCGAAGATCCTCTGATAATCCGTGTCGAATGCATTGACCAGAGTCTCAGAAGTGGCTCCGTCAGTAGACCTCTCTTCCATGGAGAACTTGTTCTTCATGTCTATCAGCTGCTGTCGAAGACCTGGTTTGCGGAAAGCGTCGTGAAAACTCTTGGAATGTTGGCAGAGTTTTTCGTAGTCTCCATAACCATGATGGATGTAGTCATGTTCTGGGATGGCAATGATTGTCGGCAGTCAGGGGATGCTTGCAGGAAATTTCACTGATGACCATAACCGTGACGTACCTCCCACTACATTGGTCAACTCCTCTGGTGACAGTCCAGGGATCAATTCTCGACGGGAAACACTCGGTTCGGCTTCGTTTCCATCCCCATTATTGCTTTTCTCTCCGCCTTTTCCTTTACCCTTCGACTTGACTGTCCCTCGGGGGGACACGCGCTTCTTTCCGCGTCGGGGTTGTTGTCTAGGTGTGCGTTCGTGCGATGCAGTCACCGTCATCGAACCTCGAGTCTTCTTCCTCTTTGCTTTTCTCCTCGAGGTTTTAAGGACTTTCGACTCTTCATACTCACTATCGATATTCTCGATGTCCATACCATCGACATCCTCGTCGGCGCCATCACCGTCAGAGGATGCAGCGAAATCAGACTCGGACGAGGTGACCATATCCGCCGCCTTCCTCTTCTTCACGACCGCTTCCACCGGACTCGTACCCCCATCACTCTTGGATTCTTCGTCATACGCAACCGGAAGCTTCTTCGATAAACGGGAGGACCAACGTCTACTGGAACAATATACAGCCGGGTTAGAATTGGGTTATGTGCAGCCTGACATGCCCCCTTCTCACGTAGGTGTCTCGTCTGCCCTGCCTGTCAAAACGGTATCCGAGGTATGGCCTGTCATCGATGCTGAAGAGAGATCAGGTCTGAGGAATCGCCTTTTGAACGCGAAAGTGTGCCGCACTCACTCCGGACTCTCTTCCTCCCACTGGGAGGTGGGGTCAGGACAAGGAGCTCACGACGGGTGAGCAGATCGAGATCGTCAGAGTCGCTCGTAATGCCGGGCCTCTGGTTGTGGCCCGTGGCGTCGTCCATGCCTGTTGAAACTACAGAGTCAGTTCCATAACGGTGACAAGGATATCAAGAACTATCGCCACCTATGATGACAGTACCGTGCTCCTTCAATGTCTTCAAGATGTAGTATACCAGTCGTAGAATGCAAGAGAATGGCATGCAGGACCCAGTCGAACTGAGGAATCGAGGAACTCGAACATGTGGGCCAGATTAGCACGCTCTTAACCCTAGACCCTAGTCCGTCGTAGATCAGCGCTGGCACCAAGTCAAAGTTTAGGGAGCCGGTTATCGCTGCGCCGGCACTTATGCCCCTCAGCGGTCGCGCCAAAGTCACCATACCTCGCCGTTCCGACTGCGCTTGAAAACGATGATCACCTCTTTAGCAATCGTTTCAACAGCCGACTTTCCTTCTCTAACGGTAGACAGCGGCGCAACGCTGGTCGGATTCATCAACGTTCATGTAGCGACTGCTCAAAAGCTCGCGGAAATTACCCTCGCGTTTATTGGCACCTATGCGTGCTCGTGGAATCAATCGCCTTCCGGGGCGACCGTCTACGTTCCTTCCGGAGAAGAAGAGGGAACTCTTTTGGATCATAGCATTAGCATCTTTCATCATGAGAAGGATGGCCCGCTGGAAGTGGGATTTCACCATATCCCTTTTGCCATCGACACGGCCAACATGGGGGGAGCGCACCTTTCACTTCTTCCGACCACGACGCACTACTCGGCCGCCCGCGCTTCGAATCTGCCCCTGTCAGACTCCAATAAGGGCATATTCAGGGCCGTGTACAAGTTGAGCTGCACAGCAACCTGGGGAAAAGCACCACGGCTTGGAGGTGGTCGTAAGCATCTATCCACTACCTCGCCGGTTCTTGTCTCCGATTCCCCGAGGACTCGATGTCGCGCATTGACGGTCGGATCGGCATATCCGACGGTGCTCTCCTCGATTCGTGCACCGGGAAGCATTCCATCGCCACACCGTCTGGCTACCCCTCAGAGGTTCATCGAGACCAGACCGCGTTCAATCCGCTGGCACGCAACTTTAACGCGACGATCCTGCTTGCCGGGCGACATCGTGGACATCGCTGTAGTGGTCCACGCTCCGGAAAATCCTGTATCGCACGTGACCCTGGAGCTTCGGGAGCGCTCGATAGTGAGGAGTCAGGATTTTGGAGTGATTCCTCTATGCGAAGCGGAAGAAGGCGTCCGGCTTTGCGATCCTCCCACGCGCGTCCTTGCTGCTTTAAGGGAGGAATGTAATGGAAAGACGAACGCTGCGGTGTGGTTCCCGCTCGTCATCCCCGAAGACGCGCATCCCACCGTGCTCAATACCGTCATTTTTCACCTCGTCACCACGCTACATATCGAAGTCCACGCAGCGGCGTCCGCCCAGCCAGTTGTGGTCGTGGATGGCGAGCAGCAGGGAGATGCCATCGTCGGTGCGATGGTGGTGATCGACGTTCCAATAAGCGTGGTGGCTCCAGATATCCGCGCCGGTCGCCCAGCGGTACCAATACTGCCCGCCTCCGCGCCAGAGCCCGTTTTGAAAACATCGCCGACGGGAGTGGATGTCGGACAGCTACCCGGGGTATTCCCGCCGTTGCTCCACGGCCGCAGTACCCTCATATACCCAGTCAGGACGCGTGAAACCGTTCTCCGTCCTGGCGACTCTGTTTTTGTCACGTGAGGCGAGCCGGTCTTCTGCGTGTGCTCATAGTGGATCCTCACTTACTCACTGTGTTTCGTAGGCAAACATACCCGCACGGCTGGTCCGATGCGCCACCCCACGTCATCCCTACCCATTACCTTCGTCATGATGGCCCGCTTTGCCTTCCCGACATACATTCGTCGCATCCTTCAAGCCCTTCGCAACATGCGACAGCGACCAGGCTGCTCTGTCGCAGAGAGCAGCGCTTCGGACTACTTATCGAAAGAATGCTGGCTCCCGTTTCTGGCATTACTTTTCCGAAAGTCGCCCACGTCAGTCCTCGGCCACCGAAGACCGCACAAAATTGCGCTCGGTGTGCCATCTTAGCTTATTGACCGACTTTTCTCGAGAGAACATTTGTGGTGCAGACCTGTGCCTTTTTCCGCACAAAGTATTATAACTAAGAAATTTTGATCTCCTCCAGCTTACGTTTTGTTTGGTATTACGAGGTCAAGGTATTCGGCAACAAAAACTCGAAAGATAAGTGCGAAGTCATGCACGATGTCCGGATCGACTGCATCGGCATTATCCTCAATCTTATGCCATACCGATGGGAATTCGGCTGGGATGACGTGCACGATGGGAACCCCTCTTTGCTTGAATGGAATGTGATCGTCCTCTATCCCTTGATGCGTCTGCCACGCGGTGGTCGAAGACATGAAGTAACCGCCATCGCCATCTCCACCGGCGGAAAGGTCCGAAAGCGTCGAAACGAGGAAAGGGGAAAGAGCGCTTCGCTCGGCCAGGGACAGCTGGATGTCCACCAGTCGGTTCCAGTGCTGAGACGTATCCGGATGGGAGTTGTATATCTGAACCGGAGCGCCTTGTGGATTCCTTTTGGATCCAAGAAGGTCCAGAAGGATCATCACGTCGATAGAGCTCAAGATGTTCCTCGCTTGAGTCTCGGCGGCCGGCGCCCACGGTCCCGGTTGAACAGTAGGCATGACGTACTCTGCCTCCCATCTTGCGGCCAGATGGCGAGACCCGTACAACGAATCCGTACCGGACCACTGCACGAATGCCTCTTCGCCATCGAAGAAAACCATCTGGAGGGACGTGTCGGACCGTTGAGACGCCATGTATGGGTTCAGAGTTGTGGCCACGTCGACCAGGATGGCGCACGGGACGGCCGAGTCCGTGGCTCCGACGAACTCCAATGGAGGGTCGAAATACTTTGAGTCAAAGTGAGCGGCCAGCAAGAGCTTCCTCGGTGCGGTAATGTCCTTGGTGACTATGACGTTCGCCATAGCGATCGAGCCGTGAGGCGTCGAAGCGTTGAATGCATCCGTTTCCACGTGCCATCCAAGTCCCTCGAAGACTTGCACAATGTGCTCCCGGACTCGAATGTTGGCTGCCGAGCCCGATACGCGCGGGATCATAAATGGAGCAAGAGTGGGGCCGGTGACGGTCAGGTTCTCAGGCGCCGAGAGTGACAGTAGGGTGGACACGGCTGTAGGAGAGCAGCAGATTTCGCGGTGAAGCATGCGAGCCCCAGCAAACGAGGCATCGGGAGTCCATAGTAGCAGTAGCGTGATAAGAAGTACGCTGATAGGTGCAGGCCACGCCTGTCGTCCGCACAGTGATCGCAGCAGCATCTGAAAATGCTACTGGCACAGTGAAAATGCTACTGGCAAGCGGAATGGGCACCCCGCGACCGTCTTTGACCGTTGGACGGGACCTTTTTTCGATAGCAGTCTCAGCTCAGCGACCTGCTCGCAGCAACAGCTGCGTGGAAAGCTGACGGCTTCAAAGACCGACCGATCGTATATAAGATCTTTTTCTTGAACGAAACATCCAGTGGGGTCGCTCGGCAAAGTCTGATCGGCCACCATGTACCGCACTCCTCTCGGTCCATGTACCGGTATTCCACACAAAGTATGGCTTTCTCGGGGACATGGTAACGAATGACTGGGTCACCATTTCCACCGCAAACGTCAGCGAATGAGTAGCGGAGTGCTTTGCAAAAATTGCATCGTCACTGTTGCTGCACTCCGACGGTGCTGAAGGTTCAGGATAGTAGGCCAACTCCGATCTTTGCCCGCGGTTTGCCCCTCGATTGTCGCTCCGTCTTCCTTCTTTCCCTTCTCTGACAATCGAGCTTTCATAATTCAATCATATATTCGGCTGCTTTTGGATTTCCGCTCTTCTCCGTTCTTTGCTTCCTCTCTCGCATGAAGACAACTCAACATTTGATCACTTCGTCAGTAATTCTTTGAGCTACCAGAACCACCCCGTCAACCTCTTCTACAGCGTGGACGCTAGTCTCTTTCTTCGCCGGGATACATACTCTGTGTCCAGAGTACACATCAAACAAATACTGCAATGGGCTGCACGGCCTCCAAAACCGAAGCGGGCAAGGTAGTTCCGGAAACGGGTGACGAGGCCCCAGCGATCAAGACGACACCCATCGAGGGGCAAGCCGCACCCAGTACACAAGCTGTTTCAGCGGCTGGCCCGCTAAGTAGCTCGCAGAGCACCGGACCCCGCCCTACATCTCGAGAACACAAGGATGCAGTAGATTCAGAGGGCCGAGTACCTAGCATTGCCCGTCTATCTAGTGAGAACGTACGAGGCGAATCTGCCAGTGGTAAGCCTGTTGCTTTATCATCTTTCCCCAAGGCCGAGGTGACTCACAATGGCTGCAGCATCCCTGGACAAAGCGCCGATGCCCCCGATCAACACCAACGCATCATCGACTGCTTCATTGAGCGAGTCGACTGAGATTATCAATGAGGCTTCCCAAGGTAAAGCCCACTACTTGTATTTTGTATATAGCGAGCATCATTTACTCGGCTCACTCACATCTGATTCTTATAGCTGCGGAGCCCCCGAGTAAGCCTGTCGCATTCGAGATCCCACTCGACAGCCTGACAAAAAGCCGCCCAGCCTCGCAAGAGTCCGTCGCTACCAAAGTCGGTTCTGCGGACGCGCGCATCAAGCGTCTCCCCAGTTTAGGCCTACCGAATGAGCTACTCAAGGCCAAGTTGGCAAACGCTGACGCTAGATGGAAGGTTGGTATGCAGCTTGATATTGATCGGATCCTTGGGGTGCGTTGTACCAGCCTCGAACACCCAATTCGACTCTCGTTCGCCTACGCTTCCTTCCCATACCACTTTACACCGACTGATTTCACGTTCATTGTCTAACTGAGACGTTCCGTTTGGACAGGATCTGGATGATCATGAAGCGACGCGCAAACACAAGGCACGAAGACGCCGACACGGGTCCAAGCCCGAGCTCAGCTCATCCGCCCGTCCCAAGACCCGCGCAGGCCGCGAGGAAGCAAACGAAGAGAATGCGGAAGACCTCAAGCAGCGACTGTTGGAGCGCGAAGCCCACGCCGAAAAGAACCGGCAAAAGGAGCTGGCCAAGCTGCAGGCCAAGCTTGCGCGCATGGACGAGCACGTACGCCGTGTCCAAGAGCGCAAGAAGCATCTCGAGAGAACCGAGTCCGTCAACGAGTTCGCCGAGTACGAAACTTCGAGCAATGCGCTCGCAGTGTGAGGACAAACGACCGCCCTTTCTTGCAACACGCTTTTGACGATGAGCAGAACGACATTATAGATGATTCGCCCAAATACATTATTTCACATAACTTGGTTCCATCTGTTGTTTGGATACTGCGAAGGGACCCCCGGGGAAATGCGAGCGGCAAGGCGGCAAGGTCGACCATCGGATAGACGAAGGCTGTGCATCCCGTTTCGTCACGTTGGCTCCTTCCGACTTTCCCCGCAGGTCTCCCTTATCGACGACGCAACCGGCATCGACAAGGCTTCCCAGCACACAGCACAGCAAAGCACAGTTGCAACCCCATCTGCCACTCATTCAGACTACTCCATACACACACAACACTCATCATGGCCATCACCAAGGTAAGAACTCGCGATCCGTTTGCATTGGGTAGACGTGGTACCAGTCTGTGGCCTCTGCTCAACCGTGATGGCCATCTCCAAATCAGGTACACGCTCGCCAGATCTTCGACTCCCGCGGCAACCCCACCGTTGAGGTCGAGGTCACCACCGACAAAGGTAGGCCGATGCTTTGTACCACTCGGGCGTGTCATGCATCCGCTGGCGCTGATACGCTTTTCGCAGGACTCTTCCGCGCTGCCGTCCCATCTGGCGCTTCTACCGGCATCCACGAGGCCGTTGAGCTCCGTGATGATGACAAGAAGAGCTACATGGGAAAGAGTAAGCGATCGAACTTCCTACTGCAGGAAATGCAAGCCTTGATGCTCATGTTCATCGACAGGCGTCCTCAAGGCTGTTGGCCACGTTAACAGCACCATTGCCACCGCACTCATCAAGGCCAACATCGACGTCACTGATCAGAAGAAGGCCGATGCCTTCCTGAACGAGCTTGACGGTTCCGAAAACAAGGGCAACTTTGGAGCCAACGCCATCCTCGGTGTCTCGCTGGCCGTTTGCCGCGCAGGAGCCGCCCAGAAGGGCGTGCCACTCTACCAGCACCTTGCCGACCTTGCGGGCAAGAAGGAACCTTTTGTCCTCCCCGTGCCTTCCTTCAACGTCATCAATGGAGGATCCCACGCTGGAAACAAGCTCGCCATGCAGGAGTTCATGATCATGCCCACCGGCGCGTCCTCCTTCACCGAGGCCATGAAGATGGGCTCGGAGGTTTACCACTACCTCAAGGCCGACATCAAGAAGAAGTACGGCCAGGACGCCACTAACGTTGGTGATGAGGGAGGCTTTGCCCCTAACATTCAGGACAACCGCGAGGGTCTTGAGCTCCTCAAGAACGCCATCGAGCACGCCGGTTACACCGGAAAGGTGCACATTGCCATGGACGTTGCCGCCTCTGGTTAGACATCTTCATGACAAAACTAGAAACAAGATTCAAGAATTGACTTCCTTGGTACTACAGAGTTCTACAAGGACGGAAAGTACGACCTCGACTTCAAGAACACCGAGTCGGACAAGTCCAAGTGGCTGTCCGGTACCGAGCTTGCCGACCTTTACAAGTCTTTCATCAAGGACTATCCCTCCAGTAAGTGCTCTCGCGCTATGTTAAGAGGTCTAAGCGGCCTTGTTTTTTGTTATCCCTTCTCACGACTTGCCTCCTGTATAGTTACCTCCATTGAGGACCCCTTTGACCAGGATGACTGGGAGTCGTACGCCAAGCTCACTGCTGACGTTTCGCAGCAGATTGTTGGTGACGACTTGCTCGTTACCAACCCTAAGCGCATCCAGACCGCCATCGAGAAGAAGGCCTGCAACGCCCTTCTCTTGAAGGTCAACCAAATCGGAACGGTTACCGAGAGCATCCAAGCGTAAGTCAATGGGCTTAACCACCTAACATGGCATAGAGCTGACATCGCCCATTTATAGTGCCCTTGACTCTCAGAAGGCTGGCTGGGGTGTTATGGTGTCCCACCGTTCCGGCGAGACCGAGGACACGTTCATTGCTGATCTTGCTGTCGGCATCAACGCTGGACAAATCAAGACCGGCGCCCCTTGTCGCTCGGAGCGTCTCGCCAAGTACAACCAGCTCCTCCGGTATGTGTATATTTACCGGCACCCCTGTTTGAACTCCTTCGATTCGCTTACTATGTGTTTCTCGTTGCCTCGTATAGTATCGAGGAGGAGCTCGGATCCCGCGCCAAGTACGCTGGTGCCAACTTCCGCAAGCCCAGCGCGTAGATGTCTCAGAGTCTGCTCCCAATTTTTGAGCTTTTGCCATCAATCAATCATACCTTCTTTTGCTTTTTGCTTCTAGTCTCGTCGGGAAGTGCGCCCAGTGTTCTATCGCATACCTGACATGTTTGTTCTGTAAAGTCACAGTCTTCATGCAATCTGTAGAAGTTTTGGCAATGAATGCTCACATCCAGGCTCTCATTGGAACTGACGTTGGACTAACAGAAGTGTTTCGACAGCGGGCTACTCTAATTGAACTAGCTGGTCTGGTTTAATAGTTATCGATACGAAGGTATGCTCCTTCCGACCCGTCCCGCCTCATGCTGCTGCTGGTGCTTGGAATAGTGAAGCGGGGCCGGAACCTGGGGTACTCTCGCTTGAAGCCCTCGGTTGTGTTGACTGGGGTACTCAAAGCCGGTGTTTGCTATCAAGGACGCTCCGCTGCCCGATGTCAGGGGCGTGGGTGGACGGCCGTTCGCAGTGTTGAGAGTTCGACTGAATTGATTGCGCATGACGTTCCCTACAACAGACTGGGATCAAGCTCCATCAAGATTCGAGGGGAACGGCTCAATTCTACCTGTCTGCGAGAAAGGTCTGCGCTGCTGGAGAGTTGATTGAAAGTGTGGCATAGGCTGACGTTGAGGTTGCCTCGTGGGATTGTCAAGAGAGCCAAGAACTGGTTGATTCTGGACGCAGGTTTTGTGTGAAATCCGTGGCCTACTCGAAATTATCAGCCTGATTGCGTCTTGTCACCTGCATGCCGTGATGGACCAAAGGGTCGCTAAAGCTTTGTGATTGTGATGCCATCCCGATCTGAGGACCAATGGGTCCATTCGGCTGTCCAAGAAGGCTCTTGCGCTTCATCTTATCATACAGACTCTAAGACGATCACCGAAATCAGCTCGGTACGGACTGGCACGGGCTGCCCCGTTCAAGGCAGAGCGGATACCTGCAATTTCTGAAATTGACGACCCTTCTCCGCCAGCTGTTCCGCAAGTTCGTGGTTTCGAAGCTTCTCAATCTCTTGTTCCCGTTGTAATCCTGGTCAACGGGTTGAGCGGGACCGGAAGGCGCTCACACGTACACCCCTTCGCACATGCCTCCTAATTTCTCGCGCAGACCTGTATGCCACATCCCAGTTAATCAGCATCCTTAGTCATGGTCACAGCCTGTGGCTTGCCTTGAATCTCTTGGTTGGCTTCCCGGACGATGCTTTGCACTTGCCTTTCCACCTGGGCGTACTTTTCGGAAAGGTTCTTGTATATCTGGGTAACGCTTGAGTGACAGAAACTTGACTAGCCGTCATCTGCGAATATCTACCATATCTTGGAAGCAGCCTTCTTGCGTTGTTTGGTAGACCCAGAAACTGGAAGGCTTCTTATCTTAGCTCATGCTTACATCCCTCGAAGTCGGATTGCCACCGGCAAACCTCAGCCCGCGGCCAGCAATTTCAATGATCACTAAGATACCCCAAGTCGGCAAAAAGCGGCAAGACGCGACGATGCAGAAGGAGAGGTTCTTTCACCTTCAGGACGGAGACCTGCCAGGACACTCTGAACCGAGGCGATTGAGATTCGATAGAGCGACTCCACATTGGTGGACACTCACCGATTTGTAATCCTCGCTCGGATTCAGTTCTGTCATAACGATATCATCCCTTCAATCGGCGACGACGACCTTCAGTTCCGGTGTTCGTGTATAGTTTGAAGGGTAGGATCCTGTGCATACCCCTCCGTCAAGGAACTTTCACACGCCGGGCTGGCATAAGAGCGGATTGGTGAGACTGTCCGAAATGCTCAGAATCCTCGCATTCTCAATTCCCCACCAAATCAGCGCAGTGTTGAATGCTTTTTCGGCGCATTCCAGGCAGAACATGTCTGCACGCGACGATCTTCAGTAAGGTGCTAGGTTATAAGAATTCGGGCGATTTCTTGGGACGCACGGCTGCAGGTTGTCACGCATGCTTTCGCATTGTTCCCGAGTCCCTTCCGGCATTGAATGTTGTTGCACCGTAGTTCTGTTTCCATAGTCAATAGGTGCGTTAATTGAAGGCGGGGAACGTTGTTGTTGTGAGTTTCTCGAGACTTTGGGAATGGTCGAGAGAGTGATGGTGATCTTGCGCAGCCGTTCCAGGCGTTTGCACGCGCGGCCCGGTGGGTTGACGCGCTCTTTCAACGTCGACCGATTTAACACTTCGCAACCTAGACTCAATGACATGACACTCACATCTCAACGACCAGCACCGACGCCAGTTGCGTCACTCCGCACGAAGGCACCACTACATCCTGCCAAAAAGGCTGCTCCCGTTGTAGTGCCCGGCCTCCCAAAGCCCTCGCTCAAACCCGACAATCCGCCGCGCAAGGCTCCTTCCGATATCCCTGCGCCTGTCAGCGTGCCTCGGTTCGGACAAAAAACTCAAGAGCTGATAACTGCAGCCCAGGCAATTTCTCGCACTCTACAGACGCTTGACAAGGCGACTTCTCACGAACCACCTCACGAAACGGTGGCTGAAGCCACGCAAACGGATTCTCGTATCGGAGGACCACGTCCAGAGTCCAAACAGGAACTTGGGCCGAAGGCAATTCCAGCGGCAGGCGTCCACTCGGGATGTGCGCAACCGGCACGCAACGTGTCGTCAATCTTCCAGATGGACGATGCGGCTGGCGATCTATTCCGGTCAACACTGCGCACCGGCGAGTTGAGCACCACGCTGCCAAAGTCACCTGTCAAAATCACTGTGCCGTTTTCTCCGCGCGCGGTCAGGCACGGCTCCATCGCATCGAAGCGCGGAGATGGCGACGGTCCGCTTCATCACGCTGATCTGTTCGAACCGATAGCTGAGCTTGTGAGCCCTCTACGGAAGGTTCGCGGAGATGACTTTCAGAGGGAAAGCCATCTTCGACCGCAAAGTCCAGCTCCGAATACTGACAAGGACGCCAAACTGATCGCGTACCTCGAGCGCGACAATGCGGAGCTAAGAGCACGGCTGGCCGAGGCTCAGAAGCGACCGGAGTCCACCGCCGATTCTGCTGCCCTTATGAGCGAACTGGAGGCAATGAAGCAGGAGAACCGAAGGCTGCGGGAGGAACGAGATCAGCAGGAAGTTTGTGAGCGACCGGAGGCTAGCGCCACCGTAGGATTCCTCAGACGACGGGTCCAGACGCTGGAAGAGCAGAATAAGAGCCTGGAGCGGGCAGCCAGCGTCCAACACGTAGTTTCGACACCATGTACCCGCTGCCCAACCCTGGAAACCGATGTGCATCGACTACAAATGCAGACGACACGAAACGACGTCGAGTTACGGAATCTGACCGAGCAAAATGCATTTTTGAAAGGGGAAAACAAACGACTGAGGGAGACCGAAGAAGAACTGAGACGCGCGAGCGTGCAGGCTATCTTCGAAGCCAAAACAGCTTCGGTGGTTGCACCCGACCAGGCGCGTTCACCTGATCGCGGGATGACTGCGATACGAGGGGAAGTCGAGGAGGTTCTGCATCTCATCGAGCGTGAACTGGGAAGGACCCGCAAGCTGATAGCAGAACTTGAAGACACCCGTCCACCTTCCACCCGCGATGAAGAGAATCAGGATGGGATGGATGCCGCACCGATCCTTAAACGCATCCAACGAGCTTTGGGTAGCCTTTCAGCTGACTTTTCCCATCCCAATATGCTCCATGGCACTATTTCCAACGGGCTTGACGCCTTCCGCGACATGATTGGTTTAGCCGGAACGGCGGCGTCGGCCTATGCGACGTCAGTTTCCGAGGCACGAGGGATCGACGTGCGCATCGATCGATTGAGACGAGAAGGTGCGCGGATTCGTGAGATGACGGAGCGGGCTGTCGAGGCTGCTACGAAGGGTCACGAAGACGAGGTCAGGGAACTGAACGCTGCCAACGAAGAGCTTGTTGCACGCGTACAGATCGTGCAGAAGGAGCTGGAAGAGATCAAAAAGACGGCGTTGGAGGCAGAGCGACACAAAACACATGCAGAAGCTGCTGCTGCCGCAGATGGGAAAGCGACACGAGAGCCAACCTCTCAAACGCCAGTATCTGCTGCCGTTTCTTTTGGTCAGAATGTGCGAGAACTGCAACGACAAGGTCGGTTGGACGCGGTTGACACTGCTGCTATTCTGTCCCACGAATCTCCAACTGCAGCTCTTAACCGCCGCGTGGATGATCTTACGAGCATCAATTTTGGCCTACAAAGTGACATCAAGCATCTTGAAGCAACACTTGCCCACGCCCGTGCAGAAGTACTACAGCTCCGGGCCACTCGTTCATCCGGTCAGCTGGACAGCACGGTCGCAGCGGAAGCGGAACAACGTCACGCTACTGCGCTTCATCGTCTGCATCGAAAGTTCGCGGACCAGAAACTGCAGACGGAGAAAGCGAACGCGGTGATCGCCAATCTCAGGGGGCAAGTTTCAGATCTTAAGCGCGCCTTAGAAAAAGTGGAAACGTCCACGAGAGAGGAAAGCCTGGGAGGAGGGTTGGGCGTCATCGCGGAGCTGGAACGGACCTTGAGGGAGAAAATCCAGAGCATCTCGATTGCTGGAGAATCGGGAGCGAAGGCAGGGATAGAGAGCAAAGGCGTCGATGACCTGATAGGACTCCTGAAGGAAAATCAGGATACCGCAGCTCAGCTTGCTCAGCTCGCAGCCATGGTTGATGGTGTGTACATAAAAAGGCGGGACGGCTCCTCTGATGATTCGTATACTCATCAACCGAATTGCTTTGCCCGACGCAGAGCACGTTACTCAGCTCTCCAATCTGCGCGCCACGAACGCTGACTTGAACGCCAAGCTCACCGCCTCCCGAGCTCGCCTGAAGACGCAGGAAACGACATGGCTGTCCAAATTCCAGTCCCTCCAAGCGGATCTCACGGGATTCCAAACGCAGCACGAGAGTCTGGAAGCTGTTCTCCAAGCGTACGTTGTCCAGTACCAGAGCATGCTCGCTCTCGACTTCCCGGACCCGTTACACCCGCAGCCGGCGGACAAGGATCAAGACCATCCGTATCCTTTCCTGCAGGCTGTCAAAGCTGCTCACGCGAGCCGCGAGTCCGCCACGGCTCGCGCGACCACCCTTCAATCGCGTCTGACTGCAGCGTCACGCGAGCTGGACGATCAGCGCAGGGAGAACGATGAGATCGTCCAACGGTATGGCGTTGCGGTGTCGAGAATAGGGGACGTGGAGAAGATGAACGAGACCTTAAGGGAGAAGGTGGAACGACTGGCGGATGAAGTCAGGACTGTCGGAGAGGGCAGGAGAAAGGCTGAGATTAGGCTTGCCAAGATCGTGGTCGGGTACAAAACTCTGGTTGCTCCCATCAAGATTGCGCCGGTGGAGGTGGGAGATTCGGACGCTTTAGCGGAGGCTAGTCTTGCTTGAACAGCGATCATTAAGGACAAACTCTCCCGTGCTTTTCAGAACAGCCGAGTTTTCGTCTTGTCACTTCATGTAACATTATTATGCTTTTTGCTCCGGCTTGTCCAGCTATATGTGTGAATGTATCTACATGGGCTCAAGCATGAGGTCCTTCTGAAGCCAGTGGAAGGAGCGGTTCCCTCTGACGACTAGCGATCTGTAACAGTCACGTTCTGCTTCCTGGCGGATCCGTTTTCGCTAACGTTCCTCTCCACAACGCTCCTTACAGAGTCTCCGTCTGGCGAAGTCTCCACCTTTCCCTGAACCGTCTCGGTCTGATCTCCCTGCCTTTTCCGGATGGTGATCTCGGCCTCGTCCAACTCGCCGTTGTTGATCTCCTCGGCCACGTCCTCGACGAAATCTTCGACGGTCTCGAGCAGACCCTGCTGCTCCGCCTCCTCGAGTGCGTCGGCAGGAGTGTACGTCTCTCCCCTCATGCGATGGGTGACGAACCGTTGGGCGACCGTCACGTCCAGGAGAATGTCCCAAGGGTTCATGACGTGTCGGAACGCAGGCCACATCATCGTCGGACCGATGTCTGGTACCAATGTTTCTCGGTACGAAAAGGCGACGACGTGGAGGGCCGCAGCGATGGCCATCTCGAACGTGAGGATGAAGGCGTTGATACTGTTGGCTAGTTCGAGTTGCGACCAGTGGAGCGTAGACCGTATCACGTTCGTGTTTGCGAGGATGGAGAAGGTGACGGTTTGCCAGAAGGAAAAGAAGATGACGAACTATTTGGGAGGAAAAGAGGATGAGACCGTGAAACCCAACGAACACAGGAGGTTACGCTGAGACTCGTACCTTGATGGAGACAAACTTGAGCACCAGGTGCTTTCCTTTGAGCTGGTCCTTGACCGTCGTGTAGATCTGCACCAGCGTGTACATGGCGATGGTCACGCTGATCGAGTTGATTCCCACGATCCAGACGTGAGCGAAGCGGGGACTCATCGAATCCTCGCAGAACTTTCCGGTCAGCTGGGTAATGACGGCCAGGACGGTCGTGAGAGGCCGAAGGATGACGTATTGCAGGGTTCCGATCTTGCACCAGTGGACAAAGTGCGGGCGAGAGGGTTGGTAGGATATAAAGTTGAGTGGGAAGAGAAACTGCATGCGAGGCTTCTGAGCGAACGCTTCTGCCTGGGCCGAAATGTCCTCGCCGATGTAGGCGAGCAGAAGCTGGAAGAACTCGTGGATCACCAAGGCTTCGTCTATGAGGATGACGGAGGGAGTCAGCGATGATCATGGAGTCAAGGAAAATAGAGACTCTTTCTGATCTTGGACACTCACAGCAATCCCTGAGCACGTCCGCATACACTGCCACACCCCTGAATGCGTAACCGACGAAGGAGCAGGTGGAGTAAACGGGAACCATGAACAGGATCCTTATGATATGCTTCTGGTATATTGGTTGATTGTAGTAGCAAAGGTGTCGCCACACGAGGATGAGGGAGAGAGCCGTGGCCAGGACAGTGAAGATTCCGGACGCGATCCAGCCTATGAGGAAAGCATCATAGTTCTCGCTGTCTGGCGGCGGTGGGCCATGGTGCTGAGGAGGGGTCTGAGGAAGGTCGGTGAGTAAGAGTACCAGGGAGAAAGGAGTCAAAAAGATGCGACTCACAGGACAATCCCAGGCTGATGGTTCTGGCACGGGGATGTGAGGTTGATTGCTTAAACCGTACATTGCGCAGGCTGGATTGAAGGACTCTAAGATACAGTTCGTGCTGGTGCTATGAGGAGAGCCGAAGCTAAGACCAAAGACCCCCTGTGGTTGCCTCTCAGGAACGAACGAGACTCTTTCGAGCTGTGTTGAAAAACAGAATACCGGTAGTCACGCAAAAGTATCAGACGAAGGTGAAGGGAGTGTGAACGAACGAAGGGGTGTGGTGTGAGAGATGAGATGGACGGGGAAGAAGACAGTACGCAGGCAAGGCAAGGGGGGAGATTGCCCACGTACGTCATCACGCGTGAAGGTCATCGTGTGTTGGCACGGCACAGTCACGCCCCAAAAAGCTTAAGTTCTGGAAACAAATCGATCGCCCTCGCAGATTTCTACCCGTCGATTGTTGGAACATCAAAATATCGATATTAGCCGCGAGGGAATCCAATAGGGAGGACAGGGAACATACAGAATGGTGGCTTGTTGGTCAAGATCGCGGGCTGGCCAAGAGGTGGCTTGCGTGCGTCTGCTGGCAGTTGTTACCTGCCTTCGTTGCTGTGACACTTGTGATCACCAGACATCATGCACTATTTTTTGATAAAGGCAGTGGGAATCAAGGCGCTGGACATGTCTTGTACACGGTCTTCGATGTCGCAGCGCCGAACCACGTCCTTGCAGCAAGTCACTTCATGCAGGAATCCGAGTCCACATCAGAAACTTACGTTCAACGTTGCCAGGCCATGTGAAGCTGGCAACTACTGTAAGCCCAGCCCACTGGGCCAAGCCTTTTGTGATCCTCAACCTGGATCGAGAGCACCAGGGAGGCACAGACTCGACAGAGGGAACCCTCAACGGCAAGGTTTCTCGACAGCTTTGTTTGGGGGAAAGCTCTGCAGCGGTCGCCCGGCGCCCCCCCTCGTTTCATGACGGTTGCACACCCCTGCTTGTGTGGTCAACCAACTGGGGGATGATCTCTTGTTGGATCCAGTGTGTTCGAGGGGGTCGGGATCCTGCGGTGTTCGCTGGTGGTTGTTCCTTTTTGCCCTCTTGCCTTCGCTCTCGAACAAAGACAAAGCGGCTTTTTGCATCATTCAGTCACACATTGGGGCCGGTAGTCCCTCCCCGACCAACTGTACCCAGGCAGGAGGCCGCAGGACCGCCCTGTACTGTACATAAGAGATGGAGGGGATGCTGGGGTTCTGCTCCATTCCGCCACATTCATATCGCCGCCATGCTGTCCCTCCCTGTCATCCTCTCGCTGCTGTCGCTTCCACTCGCTTACGCACTCCCTACAGGAGCGCCAAAATGTCAGATCAACCCTTCAGTCATCAGCGCTGCCCACAATGCCCCGAGTGCCGCTGGATACACCCTGAGCGCTGACTCGACGACCTGGACTGCTGGACAGAAGGTCAAGGTCACTCTCACCGGCTCGCAACACCACGTCATCGGTGTCCTGATGTACGCGACTCCCGGCACCACCCAAGACGCCAGTCTGGCCCCTAACGGATCCAAATCCCACGTCGGCTCCTTCGACGTGCCGACAGGCTTCCGTGTCCAGACCGCGACGATATGCGATGCCGCAAAGGTCGTTCAAGATGCACCATCCTCGACCATCACCCACATGGACCCCTCTGACAAGGGTGCTGCCGTCACCTTCGTCTGGACCGCACCTTCCACCGGATCCGGCTCGATCTCCTTCAACGCAGCAATCACGTCCGGCGCGCCAGGAAACCCTTGGCAAGTCCTCGACGTTCTATCCTTGAACGCAGCAGGTGCCAACGGAACCGTCCCTACCGTCCCCGCCGGTACTGTCCCCGCGGCCACCTCAACCTCTACCACCAAGCCCAAGCACCACAAGAAGAAGTGTGGAAAGAAGCACCACGCAAAGCCCTCCGCCACCGCCGACATCACTCTCTCGACCACAACCGACAGCCCCATTGTCGTTGCATCTGCGACCGTTGCGCCCACCCTTGTCGTCGCCCTTCCTTCCGAGAGCGCGACTCCCGACACGGGCGTTCTCAGCGCGGCGGTCTCTCTCCGTGCTGTCGCTTCTTCCGTCACTTGCCTTGCCGTCGCCTCCCTGCTCTTGCTGGTTTAGAGCAGTTCTATAGACTTTCTTAGACACACCCCCCCTCCACATATCTCGTCCCACATATCATTGCTGTTTTGTTCTGTCGATGCTGAAAATACAAGATAAATATAAGTAGAGAATTGAAGGGCGGGTGCACGGCTGGGAACTCTCTTGTAAACTGCTGTGCCGCTGTCTGACTCATAGCTCACGGATAACGCGATGTCACCGAGCACTTGCATGCATAAAGGTGTACTACTTGCATCGTAAGTGCTTCTTTAGCATATCATTGTATACCAAGAAATATGGTCCGTGAACGGTCCGCGAGCATGCTGCCTCATGCTGGTCATACTCATGTACTTTTACACTGCAGCGTTTAAGATGCAGATCACCAGCGGGAGTTCAGACCATCGCAGCGTCACTCACATCGTCTTCGGAGTTGAGCGCCCTCCAGAAGGAGATCGAAAGCATAACCGGGATACCCTGTCATCTTCAGTTGCGTAGGTTTTGCAGGATATCAAGTTTCTTCCGTGAATCGTACTCTTCTATTGTGTGCCATAGTGCAGGATCCCATGGAGTTCGCAACTGGGACGGGGGAATTTGTGGATGGGGGGAAGAACATGTAGAACACCTCTAGCATCCACGGGGGGTTGAGCACCCTTCCCACGTTCCCTCTTCCACCTCGATCTTGTGATTAAACCTTGGAACTCTTGAACCGCTGTTTCGGTCCGTTGGATATACGATGGAGAGATCTGCGGAGGACCCGACTAAGTATCGGCGACTAGTTGCTGAAGCAATTGACAAAGACCCCGTCACATACAGCGAGGCCATGCTGGGCCGTGAACCTCGGGAGTACCAGGAATGGATCATGAAAGCGGGAAGCTGGGGAGGAGGGATTGAACTTGCTATATTCTCGAAGCATTACGCAATAGGTGTGATGAGAGACTCAGGCCGAATCTGCATGTTGCCAGCAAGTCTGACAACCCCTCCTTCCTTCAGAAATTGACTCCATTGACGTCAGTTCCGGGAGGGTTGATCGGTTCGGTATGGCAAAAGCATGCATCCATACGCAGTTCACGGCCTAACATAGCAAGCCGTAGGGGAAGGACAGTACCCGACCCGCGTAATTTTGATGGTGAGTAGCTATGTTTCGAGGTCAATGGTCGTCTTTCTGCTTGACTTTCTGATGCATCCAGGTCGTTAGTATAGCGGCATTCACTTCGACGCCGTTGTTCTCACACCTACGCAGGGCGCACCAAAAGATTTTGATCAGACGGCGTTTTCAGAAGGGGATGGAGACGAAGCGCTACGGGCAGCCATGAAACTTGCGGGCATCTGGAAAAAGGTTCCATCACATGGATTTGCCGAAGAAGGTTTATCGGGAAAAGAGCGTTAACATTTCCTTGATTCATAGAAGCACCGTTACACAGACCTTTCAACGTTCACTCTTCGTTGCGGTGTTTGTCGAGAAGGATTGACCGGCCAGAAGGAAGCTCAGGCGCACGCTATGCAAACAGGACACAAAGAGTTCGAGGAATTCAGTTAGACATACGTAAACACGATATCGACGAGTAGATGCAGACAACGTACAATTGCTCCGCCTATTAAAATAGCCCATCACCTCCTCCGTCTGGAGCTGAGCAACGAGGGCTGACTGGGAAGGTGACGCTGGGGCGCTGGAGCGCTGGGGAGATGACGAGCTCGCCATTCGACAGCTCCAATCCTATCGGCGGCAAACCAACTCTGACCAACTGGCCGATGCCGATCTCCTCACTGTTCCTGCGTTTCTCAAAGGCACCGTTGAGGTTTCTGGTCATGTCCCTATATCTGCAACCTTTGAGCAGAAGGAGCTTGCAACCATGTGTATATGGTCTTCGTGGTGCATTGCGTTGGCAGAACTCGCAGGTATACGCTTACCTTCCCTTCGGGGCCTCAGGGAAATTGCCCGTTCCTCTAGACTGACTTTTGCCTCTCAGGGATGTAACGTACGGAGGATCTCTGTCAGAGTCGAGCCACGATGGGATCGGCCAAGAGCAACGTTTTCAGTATGTTTGTTTCCCTCCGCCATTTCCGTCTTTCGAGTAGCTGCTGACTACCTGCCATAGCCTTTCACCATCCCACTCACACGTACATCGGCAACGACTAGCACAACATCGAATTCTAACGTACCGAGCACGTCTGTGTCACCGGCGGAACCTGCGCCATTACCACCATCATCATCAAGTTATCCTGAGCCTGGAACCCCTGCCGCAGACTGGCGGATCGTACGGGAGCTTGCTGCGTATCTGTGGCCAAAGGATGAAGCGAGCATCAAAGCTCGCGTGGTCATCGCGTTGTCGCTTCTTGTTGGCGGAAAGATCTTGAACGTGAACGTTCCAATCCTGTTCAAGCAGGTTGTTGACGCGTTGCAGCCTATGCCTATTGCGGATGCAACGGTCATGACTGTGGCGGGCACGGTCCTTATCGGCTACGGCGCGGCGAGACTCGGATCTTCGCTGTTTCAGGAGCTCCGAACAGCAGTTTTCGGAAGAGTGGCGCAGAGAGCGATCCGATACGCGTCTCGCGAAATCTTTCACCACTTGCTACGACTTGATCTTGCGTTTCACTTGAATCGGCAGACAGGCGGGCTAGTTCGGGCCATCGATCGCGGAAGCAAAGGCATCAACATGATTCTGTCCTCCATGGTATTCCATGTTGTCCCAACCGCCCTGGAAATCTCGATGGTCTGTGGAATTCTGGCATACAGTTTCGGTCCAGCTTATGCTGGGGTGACTATCGTCACGATGGGGGCTTACGCTGCCTTTACCTTTGCGACGACCAGTTGGCGTGTAAAATTCCGGAAGCAAATGAATGCGGCTGACAACAAGGCTGCATCAGTTGCGACGGATGCGTTGCTCAACTTCGAAGCAGTCAAGTACTTCACAAACGAACGCTTCGAAATGCTGCGCTACGATCGTTCTTTGGCGAAGTACGAGGACGCAGCGATCAAGTCTGTTACCTCGCTTGCGTTGCTAAACGCGGGTCAGAGCGCTATCTTCTCGGCCGCACTCACCGGGCTTATGTGGATGGCTGCTCAAGGGGTAGTGGCCGGGACCATGACCGTCGGTGATCTTGTCATGGTCAATGGCCTTGTCTTCCAGCTGTCCATGCCCCTCAACTTCCTGGGAACCGTTTACCGCGAAACTCGCCAGAGCCTCATCGACATGGACACTATGTTCCGCCTTCGTCACGTTAAAACTGCCATGCCAGTTCCCCCAACCGCTGCTCCGCTCTCTCTCCCAGCGGGCGGCGAGATCCGCCTGCAGGACGTTCATTTTGCATACCATCCCAGCCGCACCATCTTAAACGGTGTGGACTTCACCATCCCGGCGGGCTCGAGCGTTGCTTTCGTGGGACCGAGTGGATGCGGCAAGAGCACTATCCTCCGCTTGCTCTTCCGCTTTTTCGATCCTCAAACGGGCAGGGTGCTCATCGATGGTCAGGACATTCGGAATGTCACTTTGAATAGTTTGCGCCAGACGATGGGGGTCGTACCGCAAGATACCATCCTCTTCAACCAGACGATATATTACAACATCTTGTACGGGAAACCTGACGCAACTCGAGAGGAGGTCGAAGAGGCCGCTCGAAAGGCGCGTATCCACGATGTCATCGTCAATAACTTCCCTGGAGGTTACGAGACGATGGTCGGAGAGCGAGGACTCATGATCAGTGGTGGAGAAAAGCAGCGCGTGCAGCTTGCGCGGACCTTCTTGAAGGTAAGAGATTCACTAGTTCGCCGTCATGTGGCATTCAATATTGAGGCTTTTTTCCCTAGAACCCCCCAATCATGCTCTTTGACGAAGCAACGTCTGCCCTTGACCAAGGGACGGAAACCGCCATCATGTCCACCATTCGCGACTTCCTGCGGACCCCGCCGTGTCCGAGCCTCAGCGGCGCAGCCACTCCAACGACCCGCACCGCCATCTTCATTGCTCATCGGTTGCGTACCATCATGGACTGCGATCAGATTGTCGTACTGAACGAGGGCCACGTTGCCGAGGTCGGCACCCACGACGACTTGCTGGCCAAGGGCGGTGTCTACAGCAAGATGTGGAAAGCGCAACAAGAGGGCTCATCCTCTGACGCGGAGGAGACTGAGAGCGCAGAGAGGGTGCGCGAGGAGGATGAAGCGGCTCACGGATCTTCCGCTCAGGACGGTGCTCGGCAGGAAGGGGACGGACAGGAAAAGGCGCCCAACGTTCTGCCAAACGTACCTCCGTCGCCATAGGAGTTTTACATGGTGTTCCTGCCGATCCCATCCCTCATCTTTTTATTCACAATACAAGCTGACAATATCCTACAGGAAGCTGTTCGCATGTGCGTTACTCTTTGCGGCACCGTAAGGTTAGGTACGCTGAGGCCTGAGGGGCCTGAGGTACCCGCTAAACGCTGGGAGGGGCAGAGGACGGGGTAGAGGCAGAGGACGCGGTAGAGGCAGAGGTTGAATACCTCCGGGGTAGTTAGCGCTACTCTACACTTACTTTGGCCGTCACTTACTTTGGTGACTCAAATGTACCCTTCGAGCATCTTCACGTACACATCCCCCGTGTCAGTGGGTTCCAAAGTTGAATGAAAGGCACTGGTAGGTCATGCGATTCTCAGGATCAATGCTCGCCAGACACGAAGTTCATGCTGCTCTGAGCAAAGAAACGAATGTCTGAGAGCAAATCCTCAATCTCCCACATGGACCAACAACCAGTCTGTCCATCGCAAGCATGTCTCGAGCGGGAGGGGGGCCTTGAACGTCGAAAACCGTCGGAAACAGAACACACAAGAAAACAAAGGCCCTCCTGCATCCCTCTTTGTTTGAGGCGTGAATCCTTGAATGTCGTTTGCTGGGGAATCAGTGCGTGTGAGCTGTCGAGGGTGGTTCCTCCCTCTTCGCCAGAATGCTCTCGCAGAAGCCCAATCCTCTGCCCCCAATTCCAGGACATATACGTAAACACATCGAGCGTCAATTCGGTGATCCAGTCGCGTTGAGACATGCCAATCCCAACGGCTGTACTGAGACGAGCTCCGATGTAAGCGCGCGTGCAGCATTCGGGCGGAGGAATGGGTCGACGAAACCCTCCCTCCCCTGCCCCTCCTCAGCTGCTTTTGCTTTGACATGATCTTGTCTCACTCTTGTTCTCACGCTAGTCCTTGAATTTCTCTTTTTTTTCTATTCCGATTCCTCTGCCGCGTCCTCGCTTTGTCTCGTTATCGATATGAACTTCCGCTCTTATCTTCCGTCGATCCCCTCCAACTATCAACTCGAACTCCTTGGTCCAAACAATCCGCTCGGAAGTCTGCACTCGGTGATCCTGATCAATGTCGGTGCCGGTCTCGTGGCCGCGTTGGCAGTGCTGGGGCTGTGGAGACTGGCCAGTGCTGGCCCGGCCGAGGATCCCGCGGGGATAGTAGAAACGTTGAAGCGGAACCGAAGGAAATCAGAAGCAAAGGCCGCCGCGCGCGTGGCCAAACATCGGCCGAAGAATGGAGGATGGAAGAAGGTTCATGGGAAATGGGTCAATGTCTGGTGGAAGGACAACGGTTAGTTGATCTCTTCGAGCGTTCTGGGATCACGATGGAGATCCGGAAAACTCGCGCTCAGATAGCTCTGCAGAGTCGATCCTATACCCACCAGGTCTCGCTAACATGGGCAACACGTGCTTTATGAACTCTGTCATTCAAGTAGGTTGGTTTCTCATGAAGGTCTCCCTTCAGTTTCGTCCTACTAACTAACGCTTCATGCAGGCGGTTTCGGCGTTGCCTACGATGTGCACGTACTTGCAGGATAGATGTGCAAGGGAACGATCTTGCTCCCTGTTCCCGCAAGATGAAGAAATTTCACCCTTGTACGTTACATCATCCATGAGGGAACTTACCTCGGGTAAGGATAAACACCAGTGCAAGTCTTTTAACAACCTACTCATACTGGATACCCCCCTTTCAAAGCTTTGAATGAGCTCACCGCGTCGCGCAGATCCATCCGGCCGACCAATCTGATGGGTGCTCTCAGCGCTGCCAAGCAGAACAATATGCGCCTGCTTCATTTCAATCAAGAGGTAGGACAGAACCTTTAGCTAAATTCGTGGAGCAAAAGCTGACATCTGTATCACCTAGGATGCCCACGAGCTCTACGTTGCAGTGGCCTCCTCAGTGAACGATGAGGAAGCGGATACAGCCGGTCTGAAATCCCTTCTCGACGTTCATTCACTGCTTGATAAGACACCCGCTCCTTGGACAGCTCGAGTCCCGAATGTGGTGACGCATCTACCGAGGACCAAGGAAGGAAGTGTGCCAGAGGTGAAGCTCCCTGTGTGGAAACGGAGTCCCATGAATGGACTATCAGCCAGTGCAATGATATGTCAGACTTGTAATTATTCGGTACGAGCTTTGGGCGCGGGAAGATAAAGCCAAGGACTGATCCCCTTTCTCTAGCCTGGTACCCGTCATGAGTTTGTCAACCACCTTCAACTGAATGTTCCGATATCGGTATGAGGTTTTCGATTGGTCGATCCTCTTTGCCCATGTTAACGGAGTTACTCTTCACAGCATCGGCGCCTGACCCTTGAATACCTTCTGGACTGCTATGTTCAGCCCGAACCTATCCACGACTATATCTGTGACCGATGCTCGCTACGTGCAACGCTGGCCAAAGCGGAAGGAGATGTGGCGCGACAGGAGGAGCGCATCGCTGAGCTCCGATCACGGGCGAAAACTGAAACATCTAGCAGCGGCACTCCTCAAAGAAAGAAGAGGAAGAAGAAGTCGGCAGCAACGATCGATAGTATTGTGGACGAGGATAGCGTCGGCTCTCAGTCGGACGGTGTTAACCAAATCGACGATTTGTCGAAACGAGCCACTCGCTCTGACCGTGATGGAGCAGTTTCGAAGGTTTTGGAAGAGGAATCGGCTCGTCTAGTGCAGATGCAAGCCGACGAGACCGTTATCCGGGACACTTTAGCCGCCAACGGACAATTGGTGAGAGGAGATCGCGATGCACTTGAAAATATGCAATGAATCGAAGCTTACTCGAGTTCTGACACTGAAGCCGAAACACATGAAACTGATCAAGATCGCGGTGCCTCTGACCAAGCGACTGGTTATGGTCGCCACGCCACCCCAGTGCCTGTGTCTGCATATGCAACGTTCCGTGCAGCAAGCTTACGGCGCGGTCAAAAACAACGCTCCCGTCATCTTCCCAGAGTTCCTGGACATGGGGCCGTACTGCACGGTGGATTCTTTCGGCACTTATAATGCCACCGGAGTTCGACTTGAAAATTGGTCATCTGATGGGCGGCAGCTCAAGGCTTCGCCACTTCGGCAACAGTTGGAACGCAACGCCGCTGTTGGTAGATTGCCGAGCGCCATGCCTTTCAATGTATTCATGGCAGACACCACACCTGCGAGTTTCGCTTCGACGCAAATTCCTCTTGTGTCGATGGACGCTAGCAAAGATCTCGATATTCAGATCGAGGATTCAGCTGATACCGCGCATCCGGTCGTACAGGCGAAGGCAGTACTGGACGCCCCTACGCCACATGTATCCGAAGATATAGTGGTGGAAGCCGATACCTTCCGGTACAAAAGCTCTGATGGGGAGAACTCGGGTCATGGCATGTCGGAGACGCGGCAGCCTAGCGCTACGCCAGCATTTGTAGCCTCTGACCCGACTCCTCCACCATCAGTGCTTAGCAATATTCCCGCGGGCCCGACCGCAGCTATACCAGCGCCTAAGGGTCCCACCCGCAAAAGCGCAAGACAACGAAACTTGAAGTCGGGATCCGGGATGCAGAACAAGGTGGTCAAAGGACAGATCCCCGGAGGAGCATCCCCGGAAACCTCACAAACACCATCGTCGACTCCAGGCATCGCCCCTGGCAGCATGCTTTCCACCGCGCCTTCCTCCCAAACACCGCCACCTACCTCGTCGACGACTTCGAAACCGACATCCTCGTATCCTTACCTGTACAGACTGGACGCCGTGGTCGTCCACTACGGATCGCACGAACGCGGTCACTACGTCACGTACCGTCGCATGCATCCACCTCCTCACTCGTCGACCCCGCGTCAGAGCGACACGTCACCACCTCGATCCTCGCCGACCGGGACCGGGTCGCCGTCTTCGTCGTCGGACGACTCGGACGCGGCGGGCATGGCGAGACATGGGGGAGGTGGCGCAAAGGTGTGGTACAGGATGTCGGACTCGGACGTGGACCTGGTGGCAGATTTCAATTCCGAGGTCTTGGGACATGGGTCCGAACATGTCTTCATGCTCTTTTATGAGCGGATTTCGGCATGAGAAACCTGTCAATCCTTTGTTATATCGGTCTTGCATCTCCATTTTTTTTTTTGATATGTACTTTTTCTCAAATGACAAATCACGGACGGGTTCGGCCTCAAGGTTGATCTGTTGATTGTGTAAGGTTCAAAAACGAACATGAGAAAAAGAGCGGATTTACTTGTGACGGACCGTCTTAGAATAAATAGTGTAGCTTACACCCGGACCTCACCGCTACTTGTATTGCAATGGCGTCTCGTGCTCCCAAAAATCTGTCTAATTTGTCTATCGAAAGGGTGTAGTTACGCGTGAGAGTCGTCCGGCGTTAGTAGGTAACCGGTCGAGCAGGGTGCCATGGACTAATCAGCGGGCTTCCCCAACTTGACGAGTGCGGCTTCCATGAATCTAAGGAGTCCGATACGGCGACAGCTATAGTCAGATGCTTTACTTGATTTCGTCTCCAAGG